>JAPXFY010000015.1:83808308-84043308 GCA_030674185.1 Monoplex corrugatus
GTTTTCTAGGCTTGATGAAGAGATACGAATTTTTTTTTTTATTCTATGTCAAAAACGTTTAAAATTCCGTGACACGGGCGATTCACCTCTTTATTTACACTTTGGCGCTGAAAGGGTTAAGTTTGGCAGATTCAGTCGTAACCAGCTGGATAAAACCAGAAAGTGAGGAAGTGCGCCGATGTGTATGTGTGCACATGTGTATGGGCTTGTGTTCTCCAGCAGTTGGTGAAGATAGAGACATATCGGGTTGGATGATGTATTGCAGTTTTTCTGCATGTTTTTTTTTCTTTTGTTTGTTTGTTTGTATTGCATAGCTAACCATGTGCACCTGCTGTGTGTGTTTGTGCAGACATTAGGGCGGTCAGGTAAGGTGCTGAAGGTGTATGCAGATGGTGACCTACGTGTACAGATAGATGGACAGGTGTGGACCTTCAACCCTGCTTGCTGCCAGCCCATCTCCACCAGTGTCCCTCACAACCCTGACAACACTTTGATAGGCCACCACCAACGAGAAAGACTGCGTAAGACATCTGTCATGTCACTCTGTAAAACTTGGTTCATGGGCTTGTGACCAGGCTTAATGGGTCCTCCATGATGTGTGAATGTTAAGTCACATCTGTCATGTCACTCTGTAAAACTTGGTTCATGGGCTTGTGACCAGGCTTAATGGGTCCTCCATGATGTGTGAATGTTAAGTCACATCTGTCATGTCACTCTGTAAAACTTGGTTCATGGGCTTGTGACCAGGCTTAATGGGTCCTCCATGATGTGTGAATATTAAGTCACATCTGTCATGTCACTCTGTAAAACTTGGTTCATGGGCTTGTGACCAGGCTTAATGGGTCCTCCATGATGTGTGAATGTTAAGTCACATCTGTCATGTCACTCTGTAAAACTTGGTTCATGGGCTTGTGACCAGGCTTAATGGGTCCTCCATGATGTGTGAATGTTAAGTCACATCTGTCATGTCACTCTGTAAAACTTGGTTCATGGGCTTGTGACCAGGCATAATGGGTCCTGCATGATGTGTGAACGTCGTCTTTATGGCACACATGCGATACTGTTGGCTCCCCGTGGATACAGTTCTTGTACAAACAGATCATTCAGAGGAGTTAACTCTCTCCCTACGAGCGTCGGGATTTCCCGATCATGTCTCAGTAACGCTTGTCTATCAGCGTCAGAGAAATCCGACTTGAGTTTTGAAAATTTGCAGAGCTTTCGGTATTTCCGTTAACCGAAACTAATAACCAGAAACAGATTCTTTGGTCATTCTTAGCCTCGTTTCAGGCCATGAGGTCACTGTACTACGCAGTTGGTGTGTGGACAGTGCAGAGTTCATGACCCACTATCTCCACAGCAAAGCAGACGACGGAAAAGCAAATGGCTGAACAATACTCAACAACTCAGCGCTGTTCAACACGATCTCTTCCTTCAGTGCACGTGGAGTGTGTGCACGTTGGATTTTATGAAATTTCATTCAAAATGTGACTGTAGGAACTGATGTATTGACCTGACTGTGTATTTTGTAAGACGTTTTTCACCTGAAAATGTCTCTAATTTTACTTGTACCATTACTCAGCAACCATGAGGGTTAGACAGTTGAAATTTCAGCATTTTGTACACCAATCTTTTAATATATGACCTGCCAAATTTCAAAAACTCTCTGTTTTCATTTGTTTGTATGAGAATTTTTCTCATGACCTATACAAATGTGCCTATCAGGAGAACGGCAAGGGGCATAATGGTACATAGTGAGTGAGTTAAAACTGATTACAGATTGTAAAATCACGTCTAATACTTGACAACAAGGTTTAGGCATCAGTTTAGTTGACAGTCCAGTCAATTTGTGTCATACACAAAATGCAAATATAATCTTTTGTAATTTAAAATACAGAGCTTACTTTCTGTGGTGACAGCAAGATCTTAGCAATAGCAAGATAGATTTAACAGTAATAGCCAGATTTTTCAGTAATAGCAAGACAGATTTATCAGTGGTTTTTGGTTTTGTTGTTGTTTTTTTGTATAGGGGTTATGCTAAGTTTGATCTGTTCCTGTGTTTTACAGCAGAATTGTCGTCCCTGATAGCTCAGCTGAATGAGCTGCGCACGTCCCAGGGGATTGAGACAGGCCCTGATCGGTTGGTCCGGGAAGCTGCTCAAGGTCATTTAGAAACTGTTCGTGACATCCTCACCAAGTATCCTGAAAAGGTTTGTCCTCCCTCCTTCCCTCCCTGTCTGTCTGTCTGTCTGTCTGTCTGCCTTCCTCTCTCTGTCTGTCTGTCTGCCTGCCTCTGTCTGTCTGTCTGTCTGCCTGCCTGCCTCTGTCTGCCTTCCTCTCTCTGTCTGTCTGCCTTCCTCTCTCTGTCTGTCTGTCTGCCTGCCTGCCTGCCTCTGTCTGTCTGTCTGTCTGCCTGCTTCTCTCTGTCTCTGTTTTTACAGTTTATGTTTATCGTATTTGTTTAGTGCATTTTACTTTCGTGTCTCTGTGCTTCTGTTATCTGTGTAGAGTAGCAAGAACTAGCTGTAAGACAGGTCCAGTGAGGCCTGGTGCTTCTATCTTTAGGTAATGATGTTTTTGAAGTTTGAGCTCTCTCTCTCTCTCTCTCTCCTCTCTCTCTCTCTCTCTCTCTCTCTCTCTCTCTCTCTCTCTCTCTCTCTCTCTCTCTCTCTCTCTCTCTCTCTCTCTCTGCATTCACTGTCATTGTCTCTCCAACTGTCTGCAACAAACGTGCACACTTGCACACAAGCGTGCATACATATTGCAACATGACTGGACATAGAAAAGTTACAAGTATTGATCTATGTAATTTTGTATTTTCTCAAAGAGGGATGCTTTGAGGTGGTTTCTTGTTTATGTACCACACAATTATATTGTTTTTAAGATGCAGGGATATGCACATAATGTTTATGAATGTGATCAATGTTATCATTTTAGAAAGTGGTGTAGTTTAGTCTTTGCATACAAACATAGTGAGCTGTCAAAAAATATTCAATTTTCTTCTTTCAGTTAGATTTTCTTCCTTAAAAGAGGTTGTTCTCTTTGATTTTGCTATCTAATGAGGAATAAAACCTGTTGAATATACAAACATAGAAGTAGAATTCTTACCTGCATTCTGACCACATGGGTCCAAGGTGACTTGGGGGGAGGAAGGGGGGTGTAGGGAACTTTGTGCATGCAGCCTACAGTCCACCCAGCTCTAGGTAGGCATCTGACCCTATTCAGGGTTAGGGAAAGATAAAGCAGCAAGAGAGAGGAGATGGACACTGCACAGAAAAATTGAATACCCCTCAGTCTATTACAACTTGAGGGTTATGTGACAACCATTTCCTATTATCAAATATGAAAGCAGTTTGTTTCTGAAGAGTGTGTGGGGGCTGCTGTGTGCAGGTGATCAGAAGTTTGTGTTCAGGGACAGAAACTAACGTGAACACTGCAGGTGGCCTGTCACCAAGGTCACCTTGACATCGTCACCTTGCTCTTGACGGCAGATGCCAGCCTGGAAATGCAGGACGAGGATGGAGACACGGCCTTGCACTACTCAGCATTTGGGTCAGTGGTGTATTGCCTCTTTTGTTTTTGTTTCTGTGTTTTTGTTGTTTCTTTTGTTTCTATTGTTGCTGTTTGGTTGGCTAGGTTTTAGTTGTTTTTATTTGTTTGTTTTGGGTGGTGGGGGTTAGTTGTTGGCTGGTTGTGTTTTGTTTGGTTGTTTATTCAGCATGTATTTCCCTATATATGTGTCTTCACAGTGTGTTCAGTGGGCTGACTGTGTGGTTGTTTATTCACCATGTATTTCCCTATTATGTCTTCACAGTGTGTTCAGTGGGCTGGTTGTGTGGTTGGTTGTTTATTCAACATGTATTTCCCTATGTATGTGTCTTCACAGTGTGTTCAGTGGGCTGACTGTGTGGTTGTTTATTCACCATGTATTTCCCTATGTATGTCTTCACAGTGTGTTCAGTGGGCTGGTTGTGTGGTTGGTTGTTTATTCAACATGTATTTCCCTATGTATGTGTCTTCACGTGTGTTCAGTGGGCTGGCTGACTGTGTGGTTGGTTGTTTATTCAACATGTATTTCCCTATGTATGTTCTTCACAGTGTGTTCAGTGGGCTGATTGACTGTGTGGTTGGTTGTTTATTCAGCGTGTATTTCCCTATTATGTGTCTTCACAGTGTGTTCAGTGGGCTGATTGACTGTGTGGTTGGTTGTTTATTCAGCGTGTATTTCCCTATTATGTGTCTTCACAGTGTGTTCAGTGGGCTGGCTGACTGTGTGGTTGTTGTTTATTCAGCGTGTATTTCCCTATATATGTGTCTTCACAGTGTGTTCAGTGGGCTGGCTGACTGTGTGGTTGGTTGTTTATTCAGGTGTATTTCCCTATGTATGTGTCTTCACAGTGTGTTCAGTGGGCTGGCTGACTGTCTGGTTGATTGTTTATTCAGCATGTATTTCCCTATGTATGTGTCTTCACAGTGTGTTCAGTGGGCTGGCTGACTGTGTGGTGGTTTATTCAACATGTATTTCCCTATGTATGTTCTCACGTGTGTTCAGTGGGCTGACTGTGTGGTGGTTTATTCACATGTATTTCCCTATTATGTGTCTTCACAGTGTGTTCAGTGGGCTGGACTGTGTGGTGGTTTATTCACATGTATTTCCTTATTGTGTCTTCACATGTTGTTCAGGGGCTGACTGTTGGTGTTTATTCCCATGTATTTCCCATATATGTTCTCACAGTGGGTCAGGGGGCTGGTTGTGTGGTTGGTTGTTTATTCAACATGTATTTCTCTATGTATGTATCTTCACAGTGTGTTCAGTGGGCTGGCTGACTGTGTGGTTGTTGTTTATTCACATGTATTTCCTATGTATGTGTCTTCACAGTGTGTTCAGTGGGCTGGTGACTGTGTGGTTGTTATTCGCTTATTTCCTATGTATGTGTCTTCACGTGTGTTCAGTGGTGGTGACTGTGGTTGTTTATTCACGTGTATTTCTTATGTATGTTCTTCACAGTGTGTTCAGTGGGCTAATGACTGTGGTGGTTGGTTGTTTATTCAGCGTGTATTTCCTTATTATGTGTCTTCACAGTGTGTTCAGTGGGCTGTGCTGTGTGGTTGGTTGTTTATTCAGCGTGTATTTCTCTATGTATGTGTCTTCACAGTGTGTTCAGTGGGCTGGCTGGCTGTGTGGTTGATTGTTTATTCAGCGTGTATTTCTCTATGTATGTGTCTTCACAGTGTGTTCAGTGGGCTGGCTGACTGTGTGGTAGAAGATCTGATACATGGAGTTTAGTCCCAGCCTACAACATAAAAAGTGGCCTGTTCACCGCCCTTCTTAACGCTCCAGTCAGTCTGGTCGTGTCAGTGTATATTTCATAAGTGTCTTTCCTTTCCTCATCCCTTCCATTTCAAGGTTTCTGTTAGATAACAGATGGCAGATTGGTTGAGTGAATATGGAATTGTTGGAGTACAATTATTCCTCAGATTGGTTTGGTGTATATGGAATTGTTGGAGTACAATGTATTCTCCAGATTGGTTGAGTGAATATGGAATTGTTGGAGTACAATGTATTCCTCCAGATTGGTTGAGTGCATATGGAATTGTTGGAGTACAATGTATTCCTCCAGATTGGTTGAGTGCATATGGAATTGTTGGAGTACAATATATTCCTCCAGATTGGTTGAGTGCATATGGAATTGTTGGAGTACAATGTATTCCTCCAGGTTGGTTGAGTGAATATGGAATTGTTGGAGTACAATTATTCCTCCAGATTGGTTGAGTGCGTATGGAATTGTTGGAGTACAATGTATTCCTCCAGTTGGTTGAGTGCATATGGAATTGTTGGAGTACAATGTATTCCTCCAGGTTGGTTGAGTGCATATGGAATTGTTGGAGTACAATGTATTCCTCCAGGTTGGTTGAGTGCATATGGAATTGTTTGAGTACAATGTATTCCTCTCCAGTAACTTCTGACCTCTAATCTCTTATGCACATGTACGCACAGCTTGTGTGCATGCGCATACACACACACACATACAAACACACACACACACACACACACTCTCTCTCTCTCTCTCTCTCTCTCTCTCTCCACACACACACACACACACACACACACACACACACACACACACACACACACACACACACACTACACACATGGATGCATGCATGTATTATAATTTATATACACATACAGATATTTTGGCAGCGTACTTACAGGTCATTTAATGACTAGGTAGATATAGAGATGACTGTATATGATCATGTAGATGAATAAACATGAAGAAGTCTGAAGACTGCAAGAGCCGATACAGTTTATGTGTAAGCTGCAAGTATCTTGTACATCTATCTGATCATTTTATCAGTTAGAATTTCAGAGCATTACTTCTTATTTTTCTGAACACAATTGGGAATGGGGTGCTTGTGTACACATTGTTTTGCCCCCATTGTGCTGGTGCTGTGTTGCTGCATCATCTCCATAGACTGTCTTCATTGGGCATGCAGGTTGGGGTTTCCATGTTTCCATAAGCCACCGGTCTGTGGCCTGATGTAACAGGGTCTGTAACATGCAGGTTGGGGTTTCCATGTTTCCATAAGCCACCGGTCTGTGGCCTGATGTAACAGGGTCTGTAACATGCACGTTGGGGTTTCCATGTTTCCATAAGCCACCGGTCTGTGGCCTGATGTAACGGGGTCTGTAACATGCAGGTTGGGGTTTCCATAAGCCACCGGTCTGTGGCCTGATGTAACAGGGTCTGTAACATGCAGGTTGGGGTTTCCATAAGCCACCGGTCTGTGGCCTGATGTAACGGGGTCTGTAACATGCACGTTGGGGTTTCCATGTTTCCATAAGCCACGGTCTGTGGCCTGATGTAACGGGGTCTGTAACATGCAGGTTGGGGTTTCCATAAGCCACTGGTCTGTGGCCTGATGTAACAGGGTCTGTAACATGCACGTTGGGGTTTCCATAAGCCACCGGTCTGTGGCCTGATGTAACGGGGTCTGTAACATGCACGTTGGGGTTTCCATGTTTCCATAAGCCACCGGTCTGTGGCCTGATGTAACAGGGTCTGTAACATGCAGGTTGGGGTTTCCATGTTTTCATAAGCCACCGGTCTGTGGTCTGATGTAACAGGGTCTGTAACATGCGTGGTTGATGATCTGCGTGCACATAGATATGAAGAAGGTTTAGGCACTTTGACTGTGGCCTGATGTAACAGGGTCTGTAACATGCGTGGTTGATGATCTGCGTGCACATAGATATGAAGAGGGTTAGGCGCTTGCAAGTCTGTGTATATATTGACCTGGGACATCAGAAAAATCTCCACAATGTCACATAGCAGGAGGTAGCCAGGCACAATCGTACACAACTCTTCCAGTCACAAGTCTGACATCTTATCCACTGACTGTTGTGGTCAGTAGTCTGACATCTTATCCACTGACTGTTGTGGTCACAAGTCTGACATCTTATCCACTGGCTGTTGTGGTCACAAGTCTGACATCTTATCCACTGACTGTTGTGGTCAGTAGTCTGACATCTTATCCACTGACTGTTGTGGTCAGTAATCTGACATCTTATCCACTGACTGTTGTGGTTACAAGTCTGACATCTTATCCACTGACTGTTGTGGTCAGTAGTCTGACATCTTATCCACTGACTGTTGTGGTCACAAGTCTGACATCTTATCCACTGACTGTTGTGGTTACAAGTCTGACATCTTATCCACTGACTGTTGTGGTCACAAGTCTGACATCTTATCCACTGACTGTTGTCAGTAGTCTGACATCTTATCCACTGACTGTTGTGGTCAGTAGTCTGACATCTTATCCACTGGCTGTTGTGGTCACAAGTCTGACATCTTATCCACTGACTGTTGTGGTCAGTAGTCTGACATCTTATCCACTGACTGTTGTGGTCAGTAGTCTGACATCTTATCCACTGACTGTTGTGGTCACAAGTCTGACATCTTATCCACTGACTGTTGTGGTCACAAGTCTTGACATCTTATCCACTGACTGTTGTGGTCAGTAGTCTGACATCTTATCCACTGACTGTTGTGGTCACAAGTCTGACATCTTATCCACTGACTGTTGTGGTCAGTAGTCTGACATCTTATCACTGACTGTTGTGGTCAGTAGTCTGACATCTTATCCACTGACTGTTGTGGTCACAAGTCTGACATCTTATCCACTGACTGTTGTGGTCACAAGTCTGACATCTTATCCACTGACTGTTGTGGTCACAAGTCTGACATCTTATCCACTGACTGTTGTGGTCACAAGTCTGACATCTTATCCACTGACTGTTGTGGTCACAAGTCTGACATCTTATCCACTGACTGTTGTGGTCAGTAGTCTGACATCTTATCCACTGACTGTTGTGGTCACAAGTCTGACATCTTATCCACTGACTGTTGTGGTCAGTAGTCTGACATCTTATCACTGACTGTTGTGGTCAGTAGTCTGACATCTTATCCACTGACTGTTGTGGTCACAAGTCTGACATCTTATCCACTGACTGTTGTGGTCAGTAGTCTGACATCTTATCACTGACTGTTGTGGTCAGTAGTCTGACATCTTATCCACTGACTGTTGTGGTCACAAGTCTGACATCTTATCCACTGACTGTTGTGGTCACAAGTCTTGACATCTTATCCACTGACTGTTGTAGTCAGTAGTCTGACATCTTATCACTGACTGTTGTGGTCAGTAGTCTGACATCTTATCCACTGACTGTTGTGGTCAGTAGTCTGATATCTTATCCACTGACTGTTGTGGTCAGTAGTCTGACATCTTATCCACTGACTGTTGTGGTCACAAGTCTGACATCTTATCCACTGACTGTTGTGGTCAGTAGTCTGACATCTTATCCACTGACTGTTGTGGTCAGTAGTCTGACATCTTATCCACTGACTGTTGTGGTCACAAGTCTGACATCTTATCCACTGACTGTTGTGGTCACAAGTCTGACATCTTATCCACTGACTGTTGTGGTCAGTAGTCTGACATCTTATCCACTGACTGTTGTGGAGAGAAGTCTGACATCCACTGACTGTTGTGGAGAGAAATCTGACATCCACTGACTGTTGTGGAGAGAAATCTGACATCCACTGACTGTTGTGGAGGGAAATCTGACATCCACTGACTGTTGCGGAGAGAAATCTGACATCCACTGACTGTTGCGGAGGGAAATCTGACATCCACTTGACTATTGTGGCCAGTGTAGTTTCTAATCTCTCAAACTCTTGTTAGGATGAAATGTAACATTTGTGGTATGTGGTTTGAAATGTAACACTTATGGTATGGTGACATTTTGTGCCTGTGTGTGTAGGAACCAGCCTGAAGTACTACAGCGTTTGCTGTCTAAGGGAGCCAAGATCAATGCGCTGAACAACGGGGGCTGCAGTACGCTGCATGTGGCTGTCAACAAACAGCACATCACCTGTGTCCGTGCCCTTCTGAACCATGGCTGTGACGTCAACATACAGGTCTTCTGTCTTTTTGTCTTCTGTGTTGTAAAGTTTTCTTGTTTTTACATAATCATTAATTGATCATGTTAGAATTTTGTACATTTTTCAAGCAAAGTTACAGAGGTCATTCCTATACTTGGGGAGACAGCGTATTAGGAGCATAAACATTAAATACATACAGGCTGTGCAAAATACAGAACATCATGTTGGACAGGGTGAATGGAGGATTTGGATGATTTGTATGTAGTTGATATATAAACAGTAGTCTTGTATTGTTGCGAGGCCTGGACTTCCTACAGATAAAAACATTCAACAGCTGGAATGGTCCTGCCAGAGATGTGTGCAAAAGATCAGCGACATCATCTGGCAAGATCAAGTGTCCAACCTTCGTAGTTGTGAAAAAGTGTGTCTTCCCAAGTACAGAGTTTCTGCTCATCAGCAGATGCCATATTAGTTGGACATAAGACATGTCATCATCAATATCCTACTGAAACTTTACTCAAAAATGTTTTTTTCATTTTCCTGTTTCCTGTTTCAGGGTGCGAGTTTCAGTTTTGTGCAAAATGACATTGCAGCACGTAAATGGTTTTATATGTGCCAACATCACAAATGCTGTATGATTGAAGGACCAAAGATATGCTGTATGATTGAAGGACCAAAGATATGCTGTATGATTGAAGGACCAAAGATATGCTGTATGATTGAAGGACCAAAGATATGCTGTATGATTGAAGGACCAAAGATATGCTGTATGATTGAAGGACCAAAGATATGCTGTATGATTGAAGGACCAAAGATATACTGTATGATTGAAGGACCAAAGATAACCATAGTAAATGCTGTATGATTGAAGGACCAAAGATATGCTGTATGATTGAAGGACCAAAGATATGCTGTATGATTGAAGGACCAAAGATATGCTGTATGATTGAAGGACCAAAGATAACCATAGTAAATGCTGTATGATTGAAGGACCAAAGATATGCTGTATGATTGAAGGACCAAAGATATGCTGTATGATTGAAGGACCAAAGATAACCATAGTAAATGCTGTATGATTGAAGGACCAAAGATAACCATAGTAAATGCTGTATGATTGAAGGACCAAAGATAACCATAGTAAATGCTGTATGATTGAAGGACCAAAGATAACCATAGTAAATGCTGTATGATTGAAGGACCAAAGATAACCATAGTAAATGCTGTATGATTGAAGGACCAAAGATATACTGTATGATTGAAGGACCAAAGATAACCATAGTAAATGCTGTCTGATTGAAGGACCAAAGATATGCTGTATGATTGAAGGACCAAAGATATGTTGTATGATTGAAGGACCAAAGATAACCATAGTAAATGCTGTATGATCGAAGGACCAAAGATATGCTGTATGATTGAAGGACCAAAGATAACCATAGTAAATGCTGTATGATTGAAGGACCAAAGATAAACATAGTAAATGCTGTCTGATTGAAGGACCAAAGATAACCATAGTAAATGCTGTCTGATTGAAGGACCAAAGATAACCATAGTAAATGCTGTATGATTGAAGGACCAAAGATAAACATAGTAAATGCTGTCTGATTGAAGGACCAAAGATATGCTGTATGATTGAAGGACCAAAGATAACCATAGTAAATGCTGTATGATCGAAGGACCAAAGATATGTTGTATGATTGAAGGACCAAAGATAACCATAGTAAATGCTGTATGATCGAAGGACCAAAGATATGCTGTATGATTGAAGGACCAAAGATAACCATAGTAAATGCTGTATGATTGAAGGACCAAAGATAAACATAGTAAATGCTGTATGATTGAAGGACCAAAGATAAACATAGTAAATGCTGTATGATCGAAGGACCAAAGATATGCTGTCTGATTGAAGGACCAAAGATAAACATAGTAAATGCTGTATGATCGAAGGACCAAAGATATGCTGTATGATTGAAGGACCAAAGATAACCTTAGTAAATGCTGTATGATTGAAGGACCAAAGATAAACATAGTAAATGCTGTATGATCGAAGGACCAAAGATATGCTGTCTGATTGAAGGACCAAAGATAAACATAGTAAATGCTGTCTGATTGAAGGACCAAAGATATGCTGTCTGATTGAAGGACCAAAGATATGCTGTATGATTGAAGGACCAAAGATAACCATAGTAAATGCTGTATGATTGAAGGACCAAAGATATGCTGTATGATTGAAGGACCAAAGATAACCACAGTAAATGCTGTATGATAGAAGGACCAAAGATATGCTGTATGATTGAAGGACTAAAGATATGCTGTATGATTGAAGGACCAAAGATAACCATAGTAAATGCTGTATGATTGAAGGACCAAAGATATGTTGTATGATCTAAGGACCAAAGATAACCATAGTAAATGCTGTATGATTGAAGGACCAAAGATATGCTGTATGATTGAAGGACCAAAGATATGCTGTATGATTGAAGGACCAAAGATAACCATAGTAAATGCTGTATGATTGAAGGACCAAAGATATGCTGTATGATCGAAGGACCAAAGATAACCTTAGCAAATGCTGTATGATTGAAGGACCAAAGATAACCATAGTAAATGCTGTATGATTGAAGGACCAAAGATAACCTTAGCAAATGCTGTATGATTGAAGGACCAAAGATAACCATAGTAAATGCTGTATGATTGAAGGACCAAAGATATGCTGTATGATTGAAGGACCAGAGATAACCATAGTAAATGCTGTCTGATTGAAGGACCAAAGATAACCATAGTAAATGTTGTCTGATTGAAGGACCAAAGATAACCATAGTAAATGCTGTATGATCGAAGGACCAAAGATAACCATAGTAAATGCTGTATGATTGAAGGACCAAAGATATGCTGTATGATTGAAGGACCAAAGATATGCTGTATGATTGAAGGACCAAAGATATGCTGTATGATCGAAGGACCAAAGATAACCATAGTAAATGCTGTATGATTGAAGGACCAAAGATAACCATAGTAAATGTTGTATGATTGAAGGACCAAAGATATGTTGTATGATTGAAGGACCAAAGATAACCATAGTAAATGTTGTATGATTGAAGGACCAAAGATAACCATAGTAAATGCTGTATGATTGAAGGACCAAAGATAACCATAGTAAATGCTGTCTGATCGAAGGACCAAAGATAACCATAGTAAATGCTGTATGATTGAAGGACCAAAGATAACCATAGTAAATGCTGTATGATTGAAGGACCAAAGATAACCATAGTAAATGCTGTATGATTGAAGGACCAAAGATAACCATAGTAAATGCTGTATGATTGAAGGACCAAAGATTGAAGGACAAAGATAACCATAGTAAATGCTGTATGATTGAAGGACCAAAGATTGAAGGACCAAAGATAACCATTGTAAATGCTGTATGATTGAAGGACCAAAGATTGAAGGACCAAAGATAACCATAGTAAATGCTGTATGATTGAAGGACCAAAGATTGAAGGACCAAAGATAACCATAGTAAATGCTGTATGATTGAAGGACCAAAGATCGAAGGACCAAAGATAACCATAGTAAATGCTGTAAGCCGTACATCATCCAGTGCTCTGACCAGGCCTTGAGATTCAGTCAAATCTCTGGGTTATGTCCTTTACTTTTCTGTTTTTTCATTTTGTCCCATTTATGTGAATAGTGTTATTTGTCATTGTATCCTTTTTCTACTTCAGTGTTATTTGATCATTGTATCCTTTTTTCTATAAATTGAAGTAATCTTTAGACTGAAATGTGTTTTATCTTTGTGTGTGTTATTCTAATTCTCTTCTCATTTCCAAACAGTTAAGACACATAAGCAAGCATTACATTTCCTTTTACCTGAAATGTCATTCAACTGTTGAAACTCACATCTAAGAAAAGTGTGTAGAAAAGATGATGAATGAGAATATGAGAAGTTGGAGAGGGTTCAGAGAAAATTTCAGTGCAAGATGGTGACTAAATAGTTGGTTGGAAGGAGATGGAGCGTATTGTACATGTGGTTGGAAGGAGATGGAGTGTATTGTACATGTGGTTGGAAGGAGATGGAGCGTATTGTACATGTGGTTGGAAGGAGATGGAGTGTATTGTACATGTGGTTGGAAGGGAGGAAGTTGGAAGATATGTATGCAGGTGATGGTAGATGGAAGAAGATGGACTGTACTGTACATGTGGTTGGAAGGAAATGGAGTGTATTATGCATGTGGTTGGAAGGAGGTGGAGTGTATTGTACATGTGGTTGGAAGGAGATGGGAGTGTATTATGCATGTGGCTGGAAGGAGATGGAGTGATGTATTGTACAGGTGGTTGGAAGGAGATGGAGTGTATTGTAATGTGGTTGGAAGGAGATGGAGTGTATTGTACATGTGGTTGGAAGGAGATGGAGTGTGTATTGTATATGTTTGTGGTTGATGATGGAGATTGATGATGTGGTATGGATGTATTCATGTGGTTGGAAGGAGATGGAGTGTATTATGCATGTGGTTGGAAGGAGATGGAGTGTATTGTACATGTGGTTGGAAGGAGATGGAGTGTATTGTACATGTGGTTGGAAGGAGATGGAGTGTATTGTACATGTGGTTGGAAGGAGATGGAGTGTATTGTACATGTGGTTGGAAGGAGATGGAGTGTATTATGCATGTGGCTGGAAGGAGATGGAGTGTATTGTACATGTGGTTGGAAGGAGATGGAGTGTATTGTACATGTGGTTAGAAGGAGGTGAGTGTATTGTATATGTGGTTGGAAGGAGATGGAGTGTATTATCCATGTGGTTGGAAGGAGATGGAGTGTATTGTATATGTGGTTGGAAGGAGATGGAGTGTATTATACATGTGGTTGGAAGGAGATGGAGTGTATTGTATATGTGGTTGGAAGGAGATGGAGTATATTACACATGTAAGAAAATGATGGGAAGGGAATTTCATGATAAATAGTGGAAGGAGGTTTAAAAGGAATTTTACAGTACAAGGGGGGATGTATTCATATGTGTTGAAGGAGTATCATTGTGACCACTTGAGGATTGCAGGTAGCTAGTGGAAAGAGGTTGGGAGAGGATTTCACATCATCAGATTGAAACTGTTGACAGGATGCCTATGGTGACACAGCACTGCATGATGCCATTGGCAAAGACAGTCGTGAAATCATTGACAAGTTAGTCAACTACCCAGATATCGACTTCACCATTCGCAACAAACGTGGTTTCAACGTCCTTCATCATGCTGCCCTCAAAGGCAACGTCTTGTAAGTTTTTGTTTAGTGTTAGCTCTACAGTGTGAGAGGGAATCGCATTGAAATGTCATTTCTTCTTTTTCTTCTAGATGCTGGGGATGGTTATGTGTGTGTGTGGGGGGGGGGGAGGTGGGGGTGTTGTTTTTGGGAGGGGTCTTACAAGTACAAGTTACTGTAAGTTTTTCCTTGTGTAAAGCATTGTACACCATGGATAATTTTATACTTTGTATCTCTGTGTCAGTCTGCTCTATGTTCAAAGTGTGTAGAGAAGCAGCAGAATTGAGTCTGGCAATACTTACCTAAGAGCAGATCTGCATAAAGCATTAGAATGTCAAACTATAGCTTTGCCAGAAACAGATCTGCATAAAGAATTAGAATGTCAAACTATAGCTTTGCCAGAAACAGATCTGCATAAAGACATTAGAATGTCAAACTATAGCCCTGTTCCAAGAATAGACTGTGAAAAATAGTCGAATGATGAACAGTAGTTTCACAGAATAGATCTGTGAAAATAGTCGAATGATGAAAGTTTCACAAGAATAGATCTGTGAAAATAGTCGAATGATGAACATTTCACAAGAATAGATCTGTGAAAAATAGTCGAATGATGACAGTTTCACAAGAATAGACTGTGAAAAATAGTCGAATGTGAACAGTTTCACAAGAATAGATCTGCAAAAAAACAAAAAGGGGATGGGGTTAAATGTCAAACAATGGTCTTTCCTGAGAACAGATTTGCACAAAGATTCAGAATGTCAAACAATGGTCTTTCCTGAGAACAGATTTGCTACAAAGATTCAGAATGTCAAACAATGGTCTTTCCTGAGAACAGATTTGACAAGATTCAGAATGTCAAACAATGGTCTTTCCTGAGAAAGATTGCTACAAGATCAGATGTCAAACAATGGTCTTCTGAGAACGATTTGCTACAAAGATTCAGAATGTCAAACAATGGTCTTTCTGAGAACAGATTTGCTACAAAGATTCAGAATGTCAAACATGGTCTTTCTGAGAACAGATTGCACAAAGATTCAGATGTCAACAATGGTCTTTCTGAGAACAGATTGTACAAAGATTCAGAATGTAAACAATGGTCTTTCCTGAGAACAGATTGCTACAAAGATTCAGAATGTCAAACAATGGTCTTTCCTGAGAACAGATTTGCTACAAAGATTCAGATGTCAAACAGTGTCTCCAGGATTAGATAGCAAAAAGACATAGAATGTCAGACAGTTGTCTCCCAGGATTAGATATGCAAAAAAACAGAATGTCAGACAGTTGTCTCCCAGGATTAGATATGCAAAAAGAAATAGAATGTCAAACAGTTGTCTCCCAATAGATTGCAAAAGAATAGAGTCAGACATTGCTTTGTTGCAAAAGAAACAGATTCGCATTTAGATTAGAAGACAAACTATGTCTTCCAGAAACAGATCTGCAAAAGAAACAGAATGTCAAACTATAGCTTGCAGAAACAGATCTGTTAAAGAATTAGAATGTCAACATTTCTTTGTGAGAATACAGATCTGCATAAGAATTGAAAGTCAAACATAGCTTGCCAGAAAAGATCTGCATAAAGAATTAGAATGTCACATTAGTTGCCAAAAAAGATCTGCATAAAGAAAAGAATCAAATTAGCTTTGCCAGAACAGATTGCAAAAGAATAGAAGTCAAATTAGTTTGCCAGAAACGACTGATAAAGATTAGAGTCAAACTATAGCTTTGCCAGAAACAGATCTGCAAAAGAAACAGAATGTCAAACTAGCTGTTCCAGAATAGATATGTGAAAAAGAAATGTAACAGTGTTCCAAGAATAGATAGTGAAAAATAGTCAAAGATGAAAGTTTCACAAGAAATAGATCGTGAAATGTCGAGATGAACATCAAAGAATGATTGTGAAAATGTCGAATGAACAGTTTCCAAGAATAGATCTGTGAAAATAGTCGATATGATGAACAGTTTCACAGAATAGATCTGCAAAAAAAACAAAAAGGGTTGGGGTTAAATGTCAAAAAATGTCTTTCCTGAGAACAGATTTGCTACAAAGATTCAGAATGTCAAACAATGGTCTTTCCTGAGAACAGATTTGCTACAAAGATTCAGAATGTCAAACATATGGTCTTTCCTGAGAACTAGATTTGCTACAAAGATTCAGAATGTCAAACATGGTCTTTCCTGAGAACAGATTTGCACAAAGATCAGAATGTCAAACAATGTCTTTCCATGGAACAGATTTGCACAAAGAATCAGAATGTCAAACATGGTCTTTCCTGAGAACAGATTGCTACAAAGATCAGAATGTCAAACAGTTTCTCCAGGATAGATATGCAAAAGAATCAGAATGTCAAACAGTTGGTCTCCAGGATAGATTGCAAAAAGAATTCAGAATGTCAACAGTTGTCTCCAGGATTAGATTATGCTAAAAGATTCAGAATGTCAAACATTGTCTTTCCAGATAGATATGCAAAAGAATCAGAATGTCAAACAGTTGTCTCCCAGGATTAGATATGCAAAAAGAAATAGAATGTCAGACAGTTGTCTCCCAGGATTAGATATGCAAAAAGAAACAGAATGTCAGACAGTTGTCTCCCAGGATTAGATATGCAAAAAGAAATAGAATGTCAAACAGTTGTCTCCCAGGATTAGATATGCAAAAAGAAAAGAATGTCAGACAGTTGTCTCCCAGGATTAGATATGCAAAAAGAAATAGAATGTCAAACAGTTGTCTCCCAGGATTAGATATGCAAAAAGACATAGAATGTCAGACAGTTGTCTCCCAGGATTAGATATGCAAAAAGAAACAGAATGTCAAACAGTTGTCTCCCAGGATTAGATATGCAAAAAGAAACAGAATGTCAGACAGTTGTCTCCCAGGATTAGATATGCAAAAAGAACAGAATGTCAGACAGTTGTCTCCCAGGATTAGATATGCAAAAAGAACATAGAATGTCAGACAGTTGTCTCCCAGGATTAGATATGCAAAAAGAAATAGAATGTCAAACAGTTGTCTCCCAGGATTAGATATGCAAAAAGAAACAGAATGTCAAACAGTTGTCTCCCAGGATTAGATATGCAAAAAGAAACAGAATGTCAGACAGTTGTCTCCCAGGATTAGATATGCAAAAAGAAACAGAATGTCAGACAGTTGTCTCCCAGGATTAGATATGCAAAAAGAAACAGAATGTCAGACAGTTGTCTCCCAGGATTAGATATGCAAAAAGAAACAGAATGTCAGACAGTTGTCTCCCAGGATTAGATATGCAAAAAGAAACAGAATGTCAGACAGTTGTCTCCAGGATTAGATATGCAAAAAGAAACAGAATGTCAAACAGTTGTCTCCAGGATTAGATATGCAAAAAGAAACAGAATGTCAAACAGTTGTCTCCCAGGATTAGATATGCAAAAAGAAACAGAATGTCAAACAGTTGTCTCCCAGGATTAGATATGCAAAAAGAAACAGAATGTCAGACAGTTGTCTCCCAGGATTAGATATGCAAAAAGAGATAGAATGTCAGACAGTTGTCTCCCAGGATTAGATATGCAAAAAGAGATAGAATGTCAAACAGTTGTCTCCCAGGATTAGATATGCAAAAAGAAATAGAATGTCAGACAGTTGTCTCCCAGGATTAGATATGCAAAAAGAAATAGAATGTCAGACAGTTGTCTCCCAGGATTAGATATGCAAAAAGAAATAGAATGTCAGACAGTTGTCTCCCAGGATTAGATATGCAAAAAGAAATAGAATGTCAAACAGTTGTCTCCCAGGATTAGATATGCAAAAAGAAATAGAATGTCAAACAGTTGTCTCCCAGGATTAGATATGCAAAAAGAAATAGAATGTCAGACAGTTGTCTCCCAGGATTAGATATGCAAAAAAGAAATAGAATGTCAGACAGTTGTCTCCCAGGATTAGATATGCAAAAAGAAATAGAATGTCAGACAGTTGTCTCCCAGGATTAGATATGCAAAAAGAAATAGAATGTCAAACAGTTGTCTCCCAGGATTAGATATGCAAAAAGAAACAGAATGTCAAACAGTTGTCTCCCAGGATTAGATATGCAAAAAGAAACAGAATGTCAAAAGTTGTCTCCCAGGATTAGATATGCAAAAAGAAATAGAATGTCAGACAGTTGTCTCCCAGGATTAGATATGCAAAAAGAAAAAGAATGTCAGACAGTTGTCTCCCAGGATTAGATATGCAAAAAGAAATAGAATGTCAAACAGTTGTCTCCCAGGATTAGATATGCAAAAAGAAATAGAATGTCAGACAGTTGTCTCCCAGGATTAGATATGCAAAAAGAAACAGAATGTCAAACAGTTGTCTCCCAGGATTAGATATGCAAAAAGAAATAGAATGTCAAACAGTTGTCTCCCAGGATTAGATATGAAAAAGAAATAGAATGTCAAACAGTTGTCTCCCAGGATTAGATATGCAAAAAGAAAAGAATGTCAAACAGTTGTCTCCCAGGATTAGATATGCAAAAAGAAATAGAATGTCAAACTGTTGTCTCCCAGGATTAGATATTAAAAAGAAACAGAATGTCAGACAGTTGTCTCCCAGGATTAGATATGCAAAAAGAAACAGAATGTCAGACAGTTGTCTCCCAGGATTAGATATGCAAAAAGAAACAGAATGTCAAACAGTTGTCTCCCAGGATTAGACATGCAAAAAGAAATAGAATGTCAGACAGTTGTCTCCCAGGATTAGATATGAAAAAGAAACAGAATGTCAAACAGTTGTCTCCCAGGATTAGATATGCAAAAAGAAAAGAATGTCAGACAGTTGTCTCCCAGGATTAGATATGCAAAAAGAAACAGAATGTCAGACAGTTGTCTCCCAGGATTAGATATGCAAAAAGAAATAGAATGTCAGACAGTACTCTTTACCAAGAACAGAACCGCTAATCCTAAAGCTTATAAGCAAGATTGATGAGTATTTTTTGATGATACGCTGTCCTAAGCCTTTTTTTTATTTATCTGATATGCAGATCTCCCAATTTTCATATTTTTCTCAGCAATACGAAGAAATCCACAGACTGCTTTCAAGGATAAAATGTGCCTTCCGAAAAAACAGAAATTAAGTGGATATTTTTTCTTTTGCATAAAACTCTGCTGTTTGTCAGGTTGTTGATCTGTCACAGCAAACATAAAACTGCTGTTTGTCAGGTTGTTGATCTGTCACAGCAAATGTAAAACTGCTGTTTGTCAGGTTGTTGATCTGTCACAGCAAATGTAAAACTGCTGTTTGTCAGGTTGTTGATCTGTCACAGCAAACATAAAACTGCTGTTTGTCAGGTTGTTGATCTGTCACACGCAAATGTAAAACTGCTGTTTGTCAGATTGTTGATCTGTCACAGCAAATGTAAAACTGCTGTTTGTCAGGTTGTTGATCTGTCACAGCAAACATAAAACTGCTGTTTGTCAGGTTGTTGGTCTGTCACAGCAAATGTAAAACTGCTGTTTGTCAGGTTGTTGATCTGTCACAGCAAACATAAAACTGCTGTTTGTCAGGTTGTTGATCTGTCACAGCAAATGTAAAACTGCTGTTTGTCAGGTTGTTGATCTGTCACAGCAAACATAAAACTGTGCTGTTTGTCAGGTTGTTGATCTGTCACAGCAAATGTAAAACTGCTGTTTGTCAGGTTGTTGATCTGTCACAGCAAACGTAAAACTGCTGTTTGTCAGGTTGTTGATCTGTCACAGCAAATGTAAAACTGCTGTTTGTCAGGTTGTTGATCTGTCACAGCAAACATTAAACTGCTGTTTGTCAGGTTGTTGATCTGTCACAGCAAACATAAACTGCTGTTATTCAGGATTGTTGATCTGTCACAGCAAACATTTAACGCTGATTGTCAGTGTTTGATCCCTTCACAGCAAACGTAAAAATGCTGTTTGTGTTGTTGATCTGTCACAGCAAACAAAAACTGCTGTTTGTCAGGTTGTTGATCTGTCACAGCAAACATAAAACTGCTGTTTGTCAGGTTGTTGATCTGTCACAGCAAACATAAACTGCTGTTTGTCAGGTTGTTGATCTGTCAAGCAAACATTAAACTGCTGTTTGTCAGGTTGTTGATCTGTCACAGCAAACTAAAACTGCTGTTTGTCAGGTTGTTGATC
The DNA here is from genome assembly GCA_030674185.1 of Monoplex corrugatus. NCBI lineage: Eukaryota > Metazoa > Mollusca > Gastropoda > Littorinimorpha > Ranellidae > Monoplex > Monoplex corrugatus. The sequence continues at coordinate 83,829,122 of JAPXFY010000015.1, forward strand.
TGTCACAGCAAACGTAAAACTGCTGTTTGTCAGGTTGTTGATCTATCACAGCAAAATGTAAAACTGCTGTTTGTCAGATTGTTGATCTGTCAAGCAAACATAAAACTGCTGTTTGTCAGGTTGTTGATCTGTCACAGCAAACATAAAACTGCTGTTTGTCAGGTTGTTGATCTGTCACAGCAAACATAAAACTGCTGTTTGTCAGGTTGTTGATCTGTCACAGCAAACGTAAAACTGGCTGTTTGTCAGGTTGTTGATCTGTCAAGCAAATAAAACTGCTGTTTGTCAGGTTGTTGATCTGTCATAGCAAACTAAAACTGCTGTTTGTCAGGTTGTTGATCTGTCACAGCAAACGAAAACTGCTGTTTGTCAGGTTGTTGATCTGTCACAGCAAATGTAAAACTGCTGTTTGTCAGTTGTTGATCTGTCACAGCAAACATTAAACTGCTGTTTGTCAGGTTGTTGATCTGTCACAGCAAACATAAAACTGCTGTTTGTCAGGTTGTTGATCTGTCAAGCAAACATAAAACTGCTGTTTGTCAGGTTGTTGATCTGTCACAGCAACATGAAAACTCGGCTGTTTGTCAGGTTGTTGATCTGTCACAGCAAACATTAAAACTGCTGTGTCAGTGTTGTTCACGCAAATAATCTGTTTGTCACGAGCACAGCAATAAAACTGCTGTTTGTCAGTTGTTGATCTGTCACAGCAAATAAAACTGCTGTTTGTCAGGTTGTTGATCTGTCACAGCAAACATAAAACTGCTGTTTGTCAGTTGTTGATCTGTCACAGCAAATTAAAACTGCTGTTTGTCAGGTTGTTGATCTGTCACAGCAAACATAAAACTGCTGTTTGTCAGGTTGTTGATCTGTCACAGCAAACATTAAAACTGCTGTTTGTCAGGTTGTTGATCTGTCACAGCAAACATAAAACTGCTGTTTGTCAGGTTGTTGATCTGTCACAGCAAACATTAAAACTGCTGTTTGTCAGGTTGTTGATCTGTCACAGCAAAATTAAAACTGCTGTTTGTCAGGTTGTTGATCTGTCACAGCAAACATAAAACTGCTGTTTGTCAGGTTGTTGATCTGTCACAGCAAACATAAAACTGCTGTTTGTCAGATTGTTGATCTGTCACAGCAAAATTAAAACTGCTGTTTGTCAGATTGTTGATCTGTCACAGCAAACAGTAAAACTCGGCTGTTTGTCAGATTGTTGATCTGTCACAGCAAATAAAACTGCTGTTTGTCAGATTGTTGATCTGTCATAGCAAACGACGAAATTTCAGGAAGGAGGATAAATCCAGTATCAGTTGTCACTAAAGTCACTTCCAGTGTTCTTTGTCTGTCAAGCGCAGCTTGTCTTCACAACCAGTTGCAAAACTTATAAGGAGTGTGACCATGTCTTCAGCTAATGTTCTGGAAGAGGGTTAGCCACAGCAAAAACGTTTGACAAAGATGGCAAATAGTAAGTGGTGCTGGGAGTGAATTTCACAAAAAATTGATGTCACGGAAATGAGCACTTGGCTCTTAAAAATAGCAGAGGCTGGCATAGCCTACTGTGTCAAGTGCCACTGCGAAGTCAATATTAATTATAATAAACTATAGTTGAGCAGGCATCCACAAACATTCAGACCATGTCTAGTCAAAGAAGCACCAGATGAAGCAGAAAACTGTAAAGAACCATGAAGATGTTCAGTCTTGTTTGTTGATTAATGTTTGTTGGAGTGTACATTAGAAAAATATTCACCAAATTATTTTTCTTGAAATGTTACACCAGTGTGAACAAGCCCAAAATTGTGCCAGATAGCGCCAGATTGCACTATTTTGCATCTATATTCACAAAATTTTCCGAGGGAGCTTGCCCCCGTAACATCTTAGATTTTCAGATTTTTCTCATTTGCCACAGGGAGGCCTGGATATACCTTGAAAGTTAAAACTGTCTGTTACAGAAGTAGGACAATATGCAGGCAATACCATTACAGAAATTACCTGCTTCTTTACTGCTTAACAGAAGTAGGACAATATGCAGGCAATACCATTACAGAAATTACCTGCTTCTTTACTGCTTAACAGAAGTAGGACAATGTGCAGGCAATACCATTAGAGAAATTACCTGCTTCTTTACTGCTTAACAGAAGTAGGACAATATGCAGGCAATACCATTACAGAAATTACCTGCTTCTTTACTGCTTAACAGAAGTAGGACAATGCAGGCAATACCATTACAGAAATTACCTGCTGCTTTACTGCTTAACAGAAGTAGGACAATATGCAGGCAATACCATTACAGAAATTACCTGCTTCTTTACTGCTTAACAGAAGTAGGACAATTGCAGGCAATACCATTACAGAAATTACCTGCTTCTTTACTGCTTAACAGAAGTAGGACAATGTGCAGGCAATACCATTACAGAAATTACCTGCTTCTTTACTGCTTAACAGAAGTAGGACAATGTGCAGGCAATACCATTACAGAAATAACAGAATAGGACAATGTGAGGCAATACCATTACAAAATAACAAATTAGGACAATGTGCAGGCAATACCATTACAGAAATAACAGAATGTAGCAAGTGCAGGCATACATTACAGAAATAACAGAAGTAGGACAATGTGCAGGCAATACCATTACAGAAATTACCTGCTTCTTTACTGCTTAACAGAAGTAGGACAATGTGCAGGCAATACCATTACAGAAATTACCTGCTTCTTTACTGCTTAACAGAAGTAGGACAATGTGCAGGCAATACCATTACAGAAATTACCTGCTGCTTTACTGTTTAACAGAAGTAGGACAATGTGCAGGCAATACCATTACAGAAATTACCAGCTGCTTTACTGCTTAACAGAAGTAGGACAATGTGCAGGCAATACCATTACAGAAATTACCAGCTGCTTTACTGTTTAACAGAAGTAGGACAATGTGCAGGCAATACCATTACAGAAATTACCAGCTTCTTTACTGTTTTAACTTTTTTTTTTTCAAAAATTGCAACTGATAATAATGATGAAGATAATGAAGATTTGTAAGCACGTCATCTTGTAAGAACTTTAAGCACTTGACAAAACATGAGAGGCAGACACGTGAAGTAAATGCATCACTATTCCTTCCACTATATGAAGAGAGATGAATCATAATAACATATGTTAAGGAAGCATATAAAAGAATTAAGAACTTATCCATTTCATTCATCAAAGCTTTTGAAAAAAATAGCTGGTTTCATTGTTTGTTATGTAAACGTTTTGCTTATCATCATAATCTACACTAAATATTTCACTTTTAATCTGCAGGGAGATAGAGCTGTAAGCTGTAGATGATGATCTAATCATAATCAACGATAAATGTTTAGCTTTCTGTGTTGCAGTGCGACTGAACGTATCCTTCACAAATGCCGTCAGATAGTGGACATGAGGAAGGATGATGGATTCTCAGCCCTTCACCTGGCTGCTCTCAATGGCCACAAAGATGTTGCAGCGGCATTGTTACGGGTGGGTGTGTAGGAGATGAATGTGTGTGTATATGTGTGTGAGGAAATTAAGTGTGTCAGTCATGTGTCCATCATGCAGCTTTCAGATAGTGAATTCATGCAGTCATTTTTTATTCTGCTCTTGTCTTTTGCTCATGATCATTTTGAAGAGAATAGTTGGACTTTTTTGTTTTGTTGTTGTTGTTTTTTGTTGTTGTTGTTGTTTTTGTTTGTTTTTTTGTTTTTGAAGAAGTCTTTCTGCTCATGAGTTTTGTGAGTGTGGGTTGTAAGAGAGTCAAGCCATTTGAGATCTGTGTGTTTGTGCATTGTCCTTCTGTGATTGTTAGTATGCATGTTGGAGGTCTGTGTCTGTCTGTGTGTTTGTGCATTGTCTGTCTGTGATTGTTAGTATGCATGCTGGAGGTCTGTGTTTGTGCATTGTCTGTCTGTGATTGTTAGTATGCATGTTGGAGGTCTGTGTCTGTGTGTTTGTGCATTGTCTGTGATTGTTAGTATGCATGTTGGAGGTCTGTGTGTGTTTGTGCATTGTCTGTGATTGTTAGTATGCATGTTGGAGGTCTGTGTCTGTCTGTGTGTTTGTGCATTGTCTGTCTGTGATTGTTAGTATGCATGTTGGAGGTCTGTGTGTGTTTGTGCATTGTCTGTCTGTGATTGTTAGTATGCATGTTGGAGGTCTGTGTCTGTCTGTGTGTTTGTGCATTGTATGTCTGTGATTGTTAGTATGCATGTTGGAGGTCTGTGTCTGTCTGTGTGTTTGTGCATTGTCTGTCTGTGATTGTTAGTATGCATGTTGGAGGTCTGTGTCTGTCTGTGTGTTTGTGCATTGTATGTCTGTGATTGTTAGTATGCATGTTGGAGGTCTGTGTCTGTTTGTTTGTGCATTGTCTGTCTGTGATTGTTAGTATGCATGCTGGAGGTCTGTGTCTGTGTGTTTGTGCATTGTCTGTCTGTGATTGTTAGTATGCATGTTGGAGGTCTGTGTCTGTGTGTTTGTGCATTGTCTGTGATTGTTAGTATGCATGTTGGAGGTCTGTGTGTGTTTGTGCATTGTCTGTGATTGTTAGTATGCATGTTGGAGGTCTGTGTCTGTCTGTGTGTTTGTGCATTGTCTGTCTGTGATTGTTAGTATGCATGTTGGAGGTCTGTGTCTGTCTGTGTGTTTGTGCATTGTCTGTGATTGTTAGTATGCATGTTGGAGGTCTGTGTCTGTCTGTGTGTTTGTGCATTGTCTGTCTGTGATTGTTAGTATGCATGTTGGAGGTCTGTGTCTGTCTGTTTGTGCATTGTCTGTGATTGTTAGTATGCATCAATAGACTTCAGCTTAATGACGACAAAACAGAAGCTATCCTCATTGGCACCCGTCAGAAACTTTCTCAGCTGCCTCCTCTTTCTCTCCCATTATGTAACACATCAGTCCCAATTTCTGATTCAGCTAAAAACCTTGGTGTCTGCATTGACTCTACCCTCTCCATGAACAACTTTGTTTCTCAAACTGCCAGATCCTGCTACTATCATCTCCATCGTATAAGGCTGATCAGGAAGTATCTCTCTGTCGAAACAACTGCAAAACTCGTTCTCTCCTTCATAATGTCTCGCATTGACTATTGCAATTCACTCCTGTCTGGTCTTCCTGCCTCCACCATTCACATCCTACAGCGAATTCAAAACAATGCTGCACGCCTTGTACTCAAAAAGAAAAAAGCTGACCACATATCTCCTCTCCTGGCACAACTTCACTGGCTCCCTGTATCAAAGCGCATACAGTACAAACTAGACACCATGTGCTACAAAAGCCTCAATAACGCAGCCCCCGATTACCTGTCAAGCCTACTTGAGATCTATGTTCCCTCACGTACCCTCCGCTCTGCCTCTGATCCTCTGACTTTTCGCTTTCCACGCACTAAGCTCAATACCTATGGTCCACGAGCCTTCTCTGTTTCTGGTCCACTCTCCTGGAACAAACTTCCTCTCTCAGTCCGTCAGCAACCTACTTTTGTCTCCTTCAAGTCCGCTCTCAAAACTCACCTTTTCTCCTCCGCATAAAATCCTAACCTCACTCAACCCCCCCCCCCCCCCCCCTCTGCAGCCTGTCTCCGCTCGGAGGGAATCACATGGTTATAATATATAATTGTATATGCTATGCTCTCTATAATTTTCCATTGCTTTTATTCTTGCTTTTATTGCTTTTATTCTTTCTCCCCATTTATAGCCATGCGTGTGTGTGTGTGTGTGTGTCTGTGTGTGTGCGTGTGTGTGTGTGCGTGCGTGCGTGCTTGCGTGTGTGTCTGCTTCAGCGCTTAGATTTGATTTTATCAAGATTTTGCGCTATATAAATATTGTAATTATGTAATTATTATGTTGGAGGTCTGTGTCTGTCTGTGTGTTTGTGCATTGTCCTTCTGTGATTGTTAGTATGCATGTTGGAGATCTGTGTCTGTCTGTGTGTGCATTGTCTGTCTGTGATTGTTAGTATGCATGTTGGAGGTCTGTGTGTGTTTGTGCATTGTCTGTCTGTGATTGTTAGTATGCATGTTGGAGGTTTGTGTCTGTTTGTGCATTGTCTGTCTGTGATTGTTAGTATGCATGTTGGAGGTCTGTGTCTGTGTGTTTGTGCATTGTCTGTCTGTGATTGTCAGTATGCATGTTGGAGGTCTGTGTCTGTCTGTTTGTGCATTGTCTGTCTGTGATTGTTAGTATGCATGTTGGAGGTCTGTGTCTGTGTGTGTGTTTGTGCATTGTCTGTCTGTGATTGTCAGTATGCATGTTGGAGGTCTGTGTCTGTCTGTGTGTTTGTGCATTGTCCTTCTGTGATTGTTAGTATGCATGTTGGAGGTCTGTGTCTGTCTGTGTGTTTGTGCATTGTTTGTGATTGTTAGTATGCATGTTGGAGGTCTGTGTCTGTTTGTGTGTTTGTGCATTGTCTGTCTGTGATTGTTAGTATGCATGTTGGAGGTCTGTGTCTGTCTGTGTTTGTGCATTGTCTGTCTGTGATTGTTAGTATGCATGTTGGAGGTCTGTGTCTGGCTGTCTGGTGGTAAGACAAATTGGGCGTGCTTATGTTGATGTGATGTTTTGTAATATAATTTTATATTTACAAACCAGTGGAACTTGCTGCTAATGAAATAGGTAAATGAAGTCTTTGCACTGACTGTAAAGATTTGGTGGTGTTTTTCCCCCATTACCTGTCGCTTTATTACAAGAAAATTCCATTGTGTGGGGACAGAATCGAGCAGAGGTAGACATCCGCAACCACCGACAACAGACACCACTGCTGCTGGCAGTATCCCAGGGCCACTCATCACTGATCGAACTGCTGGTTCGTGCCCAGGCCAACATCAACGTGCACGATGAGGATGGTGACACCTGTCTTCACCTGGCCCTCATGAGGCAGACTGTGGCCACAGAGAAAGACACCTCAGCCATGTTGGAATCGGTTAGTAACCACATCTTGTGTTCTGTGTGTGTGGTTGTCTTGTTTAGTAAAGAACTTGGTGTGTCCTGTCTGTATTGTGTGTGTGGTTGTCTTGTTTAGTAAAGAACTTGGTGTGTCCTGACTGTATTGTGTGTGGTTGTCTTGTTTAGTAAAGAACTTGGTGTGTCCTGACTGTATTGTGTGTGTGTGGTTGTCTTGTTTAGTAAAGAACTTGGTGTGTCCACTGTATTGTGTGTGGTTGTCTTGTTTAGTAAAGAACTTGGTGTGTCCAGTCTGTATTGTGTGTGGTTGTCTTGTTTAGTAAAGAACTTGGTGTGTCCTGACTGTATTGTGTGTGGTTGTCTTGTTTAGTAAAGAACTTGGTGTGTCCATCTGTATTGTGTGTGGTTGTCTTGTTTAGTAAAGAACTTGGTGTGTCCAGTACTGTATTGTGTGTGGTTGTCTTGTTTAGTAAAGAACTTGGTGTGTCCTGACTGTATTGTGTGTGGTTGTCTTGTTTAGTAAAGAACTTGGTGTTCCAGTCTGTATTGTGTGTGTGTGGTTGTCTTGTTTAGTAAAGAACTTGGTGTGTCCTGCTGTATTGTGTGTGGTTGTCTTGTTTAGTAAAGAACTTGGTGTGTCCAGTCTGTATTGTGTGTGTGTGGTTGTCTTGTTTAGTAAAGAACTTGGTGTGTCCAGTCTGTATTGTGTGTGGTTGTCTTGTTTAGTAAAGAACTTGGTGTGTCCATGTCTGTATTGTGTGTGGTTGTCTTGTTTAGTAAAGAACTTGGTGTGTCCGTCTGTATGTGTGTGGTTGTCTTGTTTAGTAAAGAACTTGGTGTGTCCTGACTGTATTGTGTGTGTGTGTTGTCTTGTTTAGTAAAGAACTTGGTGTGTCCAGTCTGTATTGTGTGTGGTTGTCTTGTTTAGTAAAGAACTTGGTGTGTCCAGTCTGTATTGTGTGTGTTGTCTTGTTTAGTAAAGAACTTGGTGTGTCCAGTCTGTATTGTGTGTGTGTGGTTGTCTTGTTTAGTAAAGAACTTGGTGTGTCCAGCTGTATTGTGTGTGGTTGTCTTGTTTAGTAAAGAACTTGGTGTGTCCGTTGTATTGTGTGTGGTTGTCTTGTTTAGTAAAGAATTGGTGTGTCCTCTGTATTGTGTGGTTGTCTTGTTTGTAGATTGTTGTCGTCTGTATGTGTGTGGTTGTTTGTTTGTAAAGAACTTGTGTGTCAGTCTGTATTGTGTGTGTTGTCTTGTTAGTAAAGAACTTGGTGTGTCCATTGTTGTGTTGTGGTGTCTTGTTAGTGATTGGTGTTCGTTGTATTGTGTGGTTGTCTGTTTTGTGTGTGTTGTCTGTTTGTGTTGTTTCTTGTTTAGTGTGGTGTGTCCGTGTATTGTGTGGGTTGTCTGTTTGTGTGGTGTGTCCGTTGTATGGTGTGGTTGTCTGTTTGTAAGATTGGTGTGTCTGTTTGTTGTGGTTGTTTGTTTAGTAAAGACTTGTGTGTCCTCTGTATGTGTGTGGTTGTCTTGTTTAGTAAAGAACTTGGTGTGTCTGTTTGTGTTTGTGTCTTGTTGTAGATTGGTGTGTTGGTTTGGTTTTGTCTTGTTTAGTAAAGAACTTGGTGTGTTATGATTGTGTGTGTTGTTTGTTAGTAAAGAACTTGTGTCCTGACTGTATGTGTGTGGTTGCTTGTTAGTAAAGAACTTGGTGTGTCCGCTGTATTGTGTGTGTTGTCTTGTTTAGTAAAGAACTTGGTGTTCCTGATGTATTGTGTGTGGTTGTCTTGTTGTAAAGCTTGTGTGTCAGTCTGTATTGTGTGTGTTGTTTGTTAGTTGTAGACTTGGTGTGCAGTTGTATTGTGTGTGTTGTCTTGTTTGTAGACTTGTTGTCCGTCTGTTTATTGTGTGTGGTTGTCTTGTTTAGTAAAGAACTTGGTGTGTCCGTCTGTATTGTGGTGTTGTCTTGTTTAGTAAAGAACTTGTGTGTCCGCTGTATTGTGTGGTGTCTTGTTTAGTAAAAGACCTCTGTTGTGTGGTGCTGTTTATGTTGTGTGGTTGTCTTGTTTGTGACTTGGTTGTTGTCAGTGTATGTGTTGTGGTGTTTGTTTGTGACTTGGTGTGTCCAGTCTGTATTTGTGTGGTTGTTTGTTTAGTAAAGAATCTGTGTTTTGTGTTGTTGTTTGTGTTGGTTGTCTTTGTAAAGTTGGTGTGTCGTTTTAAATTGGTGTGGTTGTGTTGTGTTGTCTTGTATAAAGAACTTGGGTGTTCCAGTCTGTATGTGTGTGTGGTTGTCTTGTTTAGTAAAGAACTTGGGTGTGTCCGTATTTGTGTGTGGTTGTTTGTTTAGTAAAGAACTTGGTTGTGTCTGTTGTTTGTTATGATTTGTTAAGAACTTCCGTTTGTGTGTTGTCTTGTTTAGTAGATTGGTGTGGTCCTGACTGTTTGTAGATTGTGGTTGTCTGTTTGTGTTGGTGTTTCCTAGTAGATTGTGTGTGTCTTGTTGTTGTGTAAGATTGTGTTGTACTCTGTGTGTGTGTTGTCTTGTTTGTAAGAATTGTGTGTCCATGTCTGATTTGTGTGTTGTCTTTGTTTAGTAGACTTGTGTTGTAGATTGGTTGTGTCTGTATTGTTTGTGTTGTTTGTTAGATTGTTGTGGTTGTCTGTTTGTAAAGAACTTGTGTGTCTGTCTGTATTTGTGTGTGGTTGTCTTGTTTAGTAAAGAATTGGTGTCCGTCTGTATTGTGTGTGGTTGTCTTGTTTAGTAAGAACTTGGTGTCCTTCTGTTTGTGTGTGGTTGTTTTGTTTAGTAGAACTTGTGTGTCCAGTGCTTTGTGTTGTGGTTGTCTTGTTTAGTAAAGAACTTGGTGTCCAGTCTGTATGTGTGTGGTTGTCTTGTTTAGTAAGAACTTGGTGTCCATCTGTATTGTGTGGTTCTTGTTATAAGACTTGTTGCCTGATGTGTGGTTTCTTGTTATAAAGATGGTGTGTCCGTCGTATGGTGGTGTCTTTTAAGAATTGTCGTTATTGTGTGTGTTGTTTATAAGAACTGGTGTCGTCTTTGTGGTTTTGTTTAAAACTTGGTTGTCCTCTTTTTTGTGTCTGTATAAAGAACTGGTTGTCGTTGTATGTGTGTGTCTGTGTAAAGACTTGTGCTTTAGTGTGGTGTCTGTTATAAAAACTGGTGTGTCTCTGTATTGTGTTGTGTTTAGAAACTGGTGTGCCGCTTGTGTGGTGTTTAAGATTGTGTTCACTGATTGTTTGTGTCTGTTTAGTAGAACTTGTTGCGCTGTATGTGTGGTTCTGTTATAAAAACTTGGTGGTCCGCTGTATGTGTGTGTTTTGTTAAAAACTTGTGTGTCCACTGTTGTTTTGTGTCTTTAAATGGTGCCGTCTGTGTTGTTCTTGTTTAGAAGACTGTTCTATGGGTTCTTGTTAGTAAGATGTGTTCTCGTATTGTTGGTGCTGTTAGAAATGTCCTCTTATTGTGTGGTTGTCTTATAAATGGTTCTGTTTTGGGTTGTCTTTGTAAGAACTGTGGCACTGTTTGTGTGTGCTTTTAGAAGATTGGGGTCCTCGTATTGTGTGGTTGTCTGTTAGAAGACTGGTGCGTGATGTGTTGTTTGTTAGTAAAGACTTGGTTCGCTGTTGTGTGTGTGCTGTTGTAAGAACTGTGTCTCTATTGTGGTGCTGTTAGTAAGATTGGTGCCGTGTATGTGGTTCTTGTTTAGAAAAACTTGTGTCGCTGATTGTTGGTTGTCTTGTTATAAAGAATTGTGTGCTGATGTGTGTTGTGTTAAAGACTTGTGTCGTTGTATTGTGTGTGTTTTAGTAAGAACTGGTGGTCCGCGTTGTGTGTGCTTTATAGAACTGTGTTCTCGATTGTGTGTTTCTGTTAAGACTTGGTTTCCTCTTATTTGTGTTTGTATAAGATGTGTGTTTGTTTGTGTGTGGTTGTCTTGTTTAGTAAAGAACTTGGTGTGTCCAGTCTGTATTGTGTGTGTGGTTGTCTTGTTTAGTAAAGAACTTGGTGTGTCCTGTCTGTATTGTGTGTGGTTGTCTTGTTTAGTAAAGAACTTGGTGTGTCCAGTCTGTATTGTGTGTGGGTTGTCTTGTTTAGTAAAGAACTTGGTGTGTCCGTCTGTATTGTGTGGTGGTTGTCTTGTTTAGTAAAGAACTTGGTGTGTCCAGTCTGTATTGTGTGTGGTTTGTCTTGTTTAGTAAAGAACTTGGTGTGTCCAGTCTGTATTGTGTGTGGTTGTCTTGTTTAGTAAAGAACTTGGTGTGTCCAGTCTGTATTGTGTGTGGTTGTCTTGTTTAGTAAAGAACTTGGTGTGTCCAGTCTGTATTGTGTGTGGTTGTCTTGTTAGTAAAGAACTTGGTGTGTCCGCTGTATTGTGTGTGGTTGTCTTGTTTAGTAAAGAACTTGTGTGTCCAGTCTGTATTGTGTGTGGTTGTCTTGTTTAGTAAGAACTTGGTGTGTCCGTCTGTATTTGTGTGTGGTTGTCTTGTTTAGTAAAGAACTTGGTGTGTCCAGTCTGTATTGTGTGTGGTTGTCTTGTTTAGTAAAGAACTTGGTGTGTCCGTCTGTATTGTGTGGTGGTTGTCTTGTTTAGTAAAGAACTTGGTGTGTCCAGTCTGTATTGTGTGTGGTTGTCTTGTTTAGTAAAGAACTTGGTGTGTCCAGTCTGTATTGTGTGTGTGGTTGTCTTGTTTAGTAAAGAACTTGGTGTGTCCAGTCTGTATTGTGTGTGGTTGTCTTGTTTAGTAAAGAACTTGGTGTGTCCAGTCTGTATTGTGTGTGTGTGGTTGTCTTGTTTAGTAAAGAACTTGGTGTGTCCTGACTGTATTGTGTGTGGTTGTCTTGTTTAGTAAAGAACTTGGTGTGTCCTGACTGTATTGTGTGTGTGTGGTTGTCTTGTTTAGTAAAGAACTTGATGTGTCCAGTCTGTATTGTGTGTGGTTGTCTTGTTTAGTAAAGAACTTGGTGTGTCCTGTCTGTATTGTGTGTGGTTGTCTTGTTTAGTAAAGAACTTGGTGTGTCCAGTCTGTATTGTGTGTGGTTGTCTTGTTTAGTAAAGAACTTGGTGTGTCCAGACTGTATTGTGTGTGGTTGTCTTGTTTAGTAAAGAACTTGGTGTGTCCTGTCTGTATTGTGTGTGTGTGGTTGTCTTGTTTAGTAAAGAACTTGGTGTGTCCTGTCTGTATTGTGTGTGGTTGTCTTGTTTAGTAAAGAACTTGGTGTGTCCTGACTGTATTGTGTGTGGTTGTCTTTTTTATTAAAGAACTTGGTGTGTCCTGACTGTATTGTGTGTGGTTGTCTTGTTTAGTAAAGAACTTGGTGTGTCCTGACTGTATTGTGTGTGGAGTGCCATGATTTTGTTTTTTATCAAAGTATGAATACTGGACTTGATATCATGGTTTTCTGGCGTGGTCTCTTCTCCTGCTTTTGTTAAATCTTTCTTTTAATTTCATTTCTTTTGGAATTCCTTTGTTGTGGGTTTTGTTGTTGTTTCTTGTAAGTTTCCCCCCTTTCCTCTTCATGCCCAATACCCTAAAAAATGCTGTTTGGTGATTTTCAGATTCGAACTCAGCTAGGAATGGGAGAAGAGGAAGCCCAGACAGGGGCGGCTATTGCCTGCTACCTTGCCCAACAGGGGGCCAGTCTCACTGCCTGTAACCTGCAGGGCAAGTCCCCTCTGGACGTCACTTCTGACCCTCGCACAGTGGAGATTCTCCAACAGTTTGCTGCTGCCTTGTGAGTTTACATACGTGGTTAAGTATTTATTCTTTCACTCCTTCAAATCATCTCTCCTTACATACAAAGTCAAGTGTCAGTTCTGTCACTCCCTTGCTGTACTTCCTGATTTAATTGGAATTTTTCTATTTATTCCTTTATCCATACATTCCTTTTTTTTATCTGTTAACTCCTAGGTGTCTGTTATAGCCCCAGGTTTTAGGTGGTGGTCTTGCATTAGTGATGAGAAGCCTAGATATCGTAAAGTGCTCTCATATCAGTCTGACTGCATGGTATTAATGCCTGACCTGTTCACCAAAATTTGGTTAAATTTTTTTCTAAAATTATGTATTGTATTGATTTCTTCAGGCTTTGGTCTTTAGGGGTTTTGTTTTTGTGTGTGTTAAAAATTGCATGAACAAGTTCTGTAAATATGATGTGTTTCAGTACTGCAACGAAAACGAAGCTTCCTCCAGGACTGGAAGAAGAGGAGGAGACGGGCCAGTGTGAAGTTTGTTGCAACCAGCCGGCCACCATCACCTTCGAACCTTGTTCCCACTGCTTTGTCTGTGAAGACTGCTGTATTAAGATGAAAAAATGTCTCAAGTGCAAAGTAGCCATCACGGCTAAGAGCCGACCAGGTTTGTACTGGTTTGTATCCTTCATCACCTGAATAATTTTGTCAAGATGTTTCACAGTGCAGGATAATGCCATCCATTATTTTCAGCAAGAAAATTGTGCTTCCTCCTCCTTTTTTTTGTCTGTCTACTTGTATCATCTTTTATGAGGCGAGAGAAATTAGAGCACCTAGTCAAAACAGAAAAGCTGGAGGGAAAGAGAGCACCAGGAAGACCCAGGGTGAAATATTGGATGGACTTGCAGGGTGGCTGAGGACAGAGAAGGTGGAAGATGTACTTGCAGCGATAAGGGATAGATGCATATGGAGGGCCACAATGGCCAAGGCCATAGAGCAGACCACATGATGATGATGACTTGTGTCATGGGTGTAGTGGGGAAAAGAGTCGGCGGCCAGCAGCACACTGGAAAGCCTGAAGTGGAGAAAGACTGTGCAGTATCAGTGTGTCTTTTATGCCCTCAGTCCTGATCTGCCTTGGTCTGCCGATCGCTGTAAATCTACATCTCTGTTGTGTGGTGGTTGAGCCAGATACTGAGGTTGTATATTAATCAGATGGCGTAAGCCAGTTGGTGGGTTGTATATTAATCAGATGGCGTAAGCCAGTTCGTGAGTTGTATATTAATCAGATGGCGTAAGCCAGTTGGTGGGTTGTATATTAATCAGATGGCGTAAGCCAGTTGGTGGGTTTATATTAATCAGATGGCGTAAGCCAGTTGGTGGGTTGTATATTAATCAGATGGCGTAAGCCAGTTGCTGGGTTGTATATTAATCAGATGGCGTAAGCCAGTTGCTGGGTTGTATATTAATCAGATGGCGTAAGCCAGTTGGTGGGTTGTATATTAATCAGATGGCGTAAGCCAGTTGCTGGGTTGTATATTAATCAGATGGCGTAAGCAAGTTGCTGGGTTGTATATTAATCAGATGGTGTAAGCCAGTTGGTGGGTTGTATATTAATCAGATGGCGTAAGCCAGTTGGTGGGTTGTATATTAATCAGATGGCGTAAGCCAGTTGGTGGGTTGTATATTAATCAGATGGCGTAAGCCAGTTGGTGGGTTGTATATTAATCAGATGGCGTAAGCCAGTTGGTGGGTTGTATATTAATCAGATGGCGTAAGCCAGTTGGTGGGTTGTATATTAATCAGATGGCTAAGCCAGTTGGTGGGTTGTATATTAATCAGATGGCGTAAGTCAGTTGGTGGGTTTATATTAATCAGATGGCGTAAGCCAGTTGGTGGGTTGTATATTAATCAGATGGCGTAAGCCAGTTGGTGGGTTATATATTAATCAGATGGCGTAAGCCAGTTGCTGGGTTGTATATTAATCAGATGGCGTAAGCCAGTTGGTGGGTTATATATTAATCAGATGGCGTAAGCCAGTTGCTGGGTTGTATATTAATCAGATGGCGTAAGCCAGTTGGTGGGTTGTATATTAATCAGATGGCGTAAGCCAGTTGGTGGGTTGTATATTAATCAGATGGTGTAAGCCAGTTGCTGGGTTGTATATTAATCAGATGGCGTAAGCCAGTTGGTGGTTATATATTAATCAGATGGCGTAAGCCAGTTGGTGGGTTGTATATTAATCAGATGGCTAAGCCAGTTGGTGGGTTTATATTAATCAGATGGCGTAAGCCAGTTGCTGGGTTGTATATTAATCAGATGGCATAAGCCAGTTGCTGGGTTGTATATTAATCAGATGGCGTAAGCCAGTTGCTGGGTTGTATATTAATCAGATGGCGTAAGCCAGTTGGTGGGTTGTATATTAATCAGATGGCGTAAGCCAGTTGGTGGGTTGTATATTAATCAGATGGCATAAGCCAGTTGGTGGGTTGTATATTAATCAGATGGCGTAAGCCAGTTGGTGGGTTATATATTAATCAGATGGCGTAAGCCAGTTGGTGGGTTGTATATTAATCAGATGGCATAAGCCAGTTGCTGGGTTGTATATTAATCAGATGGCGTAAGCCAGTTGTATTAATCAGATGGCGTAAGCCAGTTGCTGGGTTGTATATTAATCAGATGGCGTAAGCCAGTTGGTGGGTTGTATATTAATCAGATGGCGTAAGCCAGTTGCTGGGTTGTATATTAATCAGATGGCGTAAGCCAGTTGGTGAGTTGTATATTAATCAGATGGCGTAAGCCAGTTGTATTAATCAGATGGCGTAAGCCAGTTGGTGGGTTGTATATTAATCAGATGGCGTAAGTCAGTTGGTGGGTTGTATATTAATCAGATGGCGTAAGCCAGTTGGTGGGTTGTATATTAATCAGATGGCGTAAGCCAGTTGGTGGGTTGTATATTAATCAGATGGCGTAAGCCAGTTGGTGGGTTGTATATTAATCAGATGGCGTAAGCCAGTTGCTGGGTTATATATTAATCAGATGGCGTAAGCCAGTTGGTGGGTTATATATTAATCAGATGGCGTAAGCCAGTTGCTGGGTTGTATATTAATCAGATGGCGTAAGCCAGTTGGTGAGTTGTATATTAATCAGATGGCGTAAGCCAGTTGCTGGGTTGTATATTAATCAGATGGCGTAAGCCAGTTGGTGGGTTGTATATTAATCAGATGGCGTAAGCCAGTTGGTGGGTTATATATTAATCAGATGGCGTAAGCCAGTTGCTGGGTTATATATTAATCAGATGGCGTAAGCCAGTTGGTGGGTTGTATATTAATCAGATGGCGTAAGCCAGTTGCTGGGTTGTATATTAATCAGATGGCGTAAGCCAGTTGTATTAATCAGATGGCGTAAGCCAGTTGCTGGTTGTATATTAATCAGATGGCGTAAGCCAGTTGGTGGGGTTAAATATTAATCATATGGCTTAACAAGCTAATTCTCTATTGATGACTATGGTGGTGGACTGGTGTTCCCATAGTTCTCTGATCTTGGTGTATCTGATAATGTCATGTCTGGTCTTGTCAGCAGCTCTTTTCAAACAGTGCATTTCACAAGTTGTGCAATCTGTTTAGAGAACAGCTGAAATGTCAGGAATAGAATTTCTTGCAAAGCAAACCAGTCAAATTGATTTATAGGAGTTGATCTGAAAATCTGTCCTTACACTGTCTGCACAAATGTTTATGTTTTTGTTATGTTCAAGAGACTGTTAGAAGTTCTGTGCGGAAATACACTTACGGTTTGTTGTATGTTCAAGAGACTGTTAGACGTTCTGTGCGGAAATACACTTATGGTTTGTTGTATGTTCAAGAGACTGTTAGACGTTCTGTGCGGAAATACACTTATGGTTTGTTGTATGTTCAAGAGACTGTTAGACGTTCTGTGCGGAAATACACTTATGTTTTGTTGTATGTTCAAGAGACTGTTAGAAGTTCTGTGCGGAAATACACTTATGGTTTGTTGTATGTTCAAGAGACTGTTAGAAGTTCTGTGCGGAAATACACTTATGGTTTGTTGTATGTTCAAGAGACTGTTAGAAGTTCTGTGCGGAAATACACTTATGGTTTGTTGTATGTTCAAGAGACTGTTAGAAGTTCTGTGCGGAAATACACTTATGGTTTGTTGTATGTTCAAGAGACTGTTAGACGTTCTGTGCGGAAATACACTTATGGTTTGTTGTATGTTCAAGAGACTGTTAGACGTTCTGTGCGGAAATACACTTATGTTTTGTTGTATGTTCAAGAGACTGTTAGAAGTTCTGTGCGGAAATACACCTTTTGTCTCACTGTTGTTATGTTCTCCAGCTTGTTTCCAATTGAATTAAATGCAGATCAATAGGCAAGTGAGATTGCATGAAGGGGTAGGCTGTGCTTTTCATGAGGATACAAACATGAAAGTAAAGGTCATTCATATGTTAAATATGAGGTCAGGGTCTGCTATGCATTGAATCCTGTCACTGATGCATAAAAAGGTGGAAAGTTGTATTTGAGTCGACAACATCATTTGTAGGAGACATGAAAAGTTGTAGTTGTGCAGCTCTAGACAGCATCATTTGTAGGAGACATGAAAAGTTGTAGTTGTGCAGCTCTAGACAACATCATTTGTAGAAGGAGACATGAAAAGTTGTTGTGCAGCTCTAGACAACATTTGTAGAAGAATGAAAAGTTGTAGTTGTGCAGCTCTAGACAACATTTATATAAGACATGAAAAGTTGTAGTTGTGCAGCTCTAGACAACATTTGTAGAAGACATGAAAAGTTGTAGTTGTGCAGCTCTAGACAACATTTATAGAAGACATGAAAAGTTGTAGTTGTGCAGCTCTAGACAACATTTGTAGAAGACATGAAAAGTTGTAGTTGTGCAGCTCTAGACAACATTTATAGAAGACATGAAAAGTTGTAGTTGTGCAGCTCTAGACAACATTTATAGAAGACATGAAAAGTTGTAGTTGTGCAGACAACATTTATAGAAGACATGAAAAGTTGTTGTGCAGCTCTAGACAACATTTGTAGAAGACATGAAAAGTTGTAGTTGTGCAGACAACATTTATAGAAGACATGAAAAGTTGTTGTTGTGCAGCTCTAGACAACATTTGTAGAAGACATGAAAAGTTGTAGTTGTGCAGACAACATTTATAGAAGACATGAAAAGTTGTTGTTGTGCAGCTCTAGACATTTGTAGAAGACATGAAAAGTTGTAGTTGTGCAGACAACATTTATAGAAGACATGAAAAGTTGTAGTTGTGCAGCTCTAGACATTTGTAGAAGACATGAAAAGTTGTAGTTGTGCAGCTCTAGACAACATTTATAGAAGACATGAAAAGTTGTAGTTGTGCAGCTCTAGACAACATTTGTAGAAGACATGAAAAGTTGTAGTTGTACAGCTCTAGACAACATTTGTAGAAGACATGAAAAGTTGTTGTTGTGCAGCTCTAGACAACATTTGTAGAAGACATGAAAAGTTGTAGTTGTGCAGACAACATTTATAGAAGACATGAAAAGTTGTTGTGCAGCTCTAGACAACATTTATAGAAGACATGAAAAGTTGTAGTTGTGCAGCTCTAGACAACATTTATAGAAGACATGAAAAGTTGTAGTTGTGCAGCTCTAGACATTTATAGAAGACATGAAAAGTTGTAGTTGTGCAGTTCTAGACAACATTTATAGAAGACATGAAAAGTTGTACAGCTCTAGACAACATTTATAGAAGACATGAAAAGTTGTTGTTGTGCAGCTCTAGACAACATTTATAGAAGACATGAAAAGTTGTAGTTGTGCAGCTCTAGACAACATTTATAGAAGACATGAAAAGTTGTAGTTGTGCAACTCTAGACAACATTTATAGAAGACATGAAAAGTTGTAGTTGTGCAGACAACATTTATAGAAGACATGAAAAGTTGTAGTTGTGCAGCTCTAGACAACATTTATAGAAGACATGAAAAGTTGTAGTTGTGCAGTTCTAGACAACATTTATAGAAGACATGAAAAGTTGTACAGCTCTAGACAACATTTATAGAAGACATGAAAAGTTGTAGTTGTGCAGTTCTAGACAACATTTGTAGAAGACATGAAAAGTTGTTGTTGTGCAGCTCTAGACAACATTTATAGAAGACATGAAAAGTTGTTGTGCAGCTCTAGACAACATTTGTAGAAGACATGAAAAGTTGTTGTTGTGCAGCTCTAGACAACATTTGTAGAAGACATGAAAAGTTGTTGTTGTGCAGCTCTAGACAACATTTATAGAAGACATGAAAAGTTGTTGTGCAGCTCTAGACAACATTTGTAGAAGACATGAAAAGTTGTAGTTGTGCAACTCTAGACAACATTTATAGAAGACATGAAAAGTTGTAGTTGTGCAGCTCTAGACAACATTTATAGAAGACATGAAAAGTTGTAGTTGTGCAGACAACATTTATAGAAGACATGAAAAGTTGTAGTTGTGCAGCTCTAGACAACATTTGTAGAAGACATGAAAAGTTGTAGTTGTGCAGCTCTAGACAACATTTGTAGAAGACATGAAAAGTTGTAGTTGTGCAGCTCTAGACATTTATAGAAGACATGAAAAGTTGTAGTTGTGCAGCTCTAGACAACATTTGTAGAAGACATGAAAAGTTGTTGTTGTGCAGCTCTAGACAACATTTGTAGAAGACATGAAAAGTTGTTGTTGTGCAGCTCTAGACAACATTTGTAGAAGACATGAAAAGTTGTAGTTGTGCAGCTCTAGACAACATTTATAGAAGACATGAAAAGTTGTAGTTGTGCAGCTCTAGACAACATTTATAGAAGACATGAAAAGTTGTAGTTGTGCAGCTCTAGACAACATTTATAGAAGACATGAAAAGTTGTAGTTGTGCAGCTCTAGACATTTATAGAAGACATGAAAAGTTGTAGTTGTGCAGCTCTAGACAACATTTATAGAAGACATGAAAAGTTGTAGTTGTGCAGCTCTAGACATTTATAGAAGACATGAAAAGTTGTAGTTGTGCAGCTCTAGACAACATTTGTAGAAGACATGAAAAGTTGTAGTTGTGCAGCTCTAGACAACATTTATAGAAGACATGAAAAGTTGTAGTTGTGCAGCTCTAGACAACATTTATAGAAGACATGAAAAGTTGTAGTTGTGCAGCTCTAGACACATTTATAGAAGACATGAAAAGTTGTAGTTGTGCAGCTCTAGACACATTTGTAGAAGACATGAAAAGTTGTAGTTGTGCAGCTCTAGACATTTGTAGAAGACATGAAAAGTTGTAGTTGTGCAGCTCTAGACATTTGTAGAAGACATGAAAAGTTGTAGTTGTGCAGCTCTAGACAACATTTATAGAAGACATGAAAAGTTGTAGTTGTGCAGCTCTAGAACATTTATAGAAGACATGAAAAGTTGTGTTGTGCAGCTCTAGACAACATTTTAGAAGACATGAAAAGTTGTAGTTGTGCAGCTCTAGACAACATTTAAGAAGACATGAAAAGTTGTTGTTGTGCAGCTCTAGACAACATTTTAGAAGACATGAAAAGTTGTAGTTGTGCAGCTCTAGACAACATTTATAGAAGACATGAAAAGTTGTAGTTGTGCAGCTCTAGACAACATTTATAGAAGACATGAAAAGTTGTATTGTGCAGCTCTAGACAACATTTATAGAAGACATGAAAAGTTGTAGTTGTGCAGCTCTAGACACATTTATAGAAGACATGAAAAGTTGTAGTTGTGCAGCTCTAGACAACATTTATAGAAGACATGAAAATGTTTTGTAGTTGTGCAGCTTTAGACAACATTTATAGAAGACATGAAAAGTTGTAGTTGTGCAGCTCTAGACAACATTTGTAGAAGACATGAAAAGTTGTAGTTGTGCAGCTCTAGACAACATTTATAGAAGACATGAAAAGTTGTAGTTGTGCAGCTCTAGACAACATTTGTAGAAGACATGAAAAGTTGTAGTTGTGCAGCTCTAGACAACATTTGTAGAAGACATGAAAAGTTGTAGTTGTGCAGCTCTAGACAACATTTATAGAAGACATGAAAAGTTGTAGTTGTGCAGCTCTAGACAACATTTATAGAAGACATGAAAAGTTGTAGTTGTGCAGCTCTAGACAACATTTATAGAAGACATGAAAAGTTGTAGTTGTGCAGCTCTAGACAACATTTGTAGAAGACATGAAAAGTTGTAGTTGTGCAGCTCTAGACATTTGTAGAAGACATGAAAAGTTGTAGTTGTGCAGCTCTAGACAACATTTATAGAAGACATGAAAAGTTGTAGTTGTGCAGCTCTAGACAACATTTGTAGAAGACATGAAAAGTTGTAGTTGTGCAGCTCTAGACAACATTTATAGAAGACATGAAAAGTTGTAGTTGTGCAGCTCTAGACATTTATAGAAGACATGAAAAGTTGTAGTTGTGCAGCTCTAGACATTTATAGAAGACATGAAAAGTTGTAGTTGTGCAGCTCTAGACATTTATAGAAGACATGAAAAGTTGTAGTTGTGCAGCTCTAGACATTTATAGAAGACATGAAAAGTTGTAGTTGTGCAGCTCTAGACAACATTTATAGAAGACATGAAAAGTTGTAGTTGTGCAGCTCTAGACAACATTTATAGAAGACATGAAAAGTTGTAGTTGTGCAGCTCTAGACAACATTTATAGAAGACATGAAAAGTTGTAGTTGTGCAGCTCTAGACAACATTTATAGAAGACATGAAAAGTTGTAGTTGTGCAGCGCTAGACAACATTTTAGAAGACATGAAAAGTTGTAGTTGTGCAGCTCTAGACAACATTTATAGAAGACATGAAAAGTTGTAGTTATGCAGCTGTAGACAACATTTGTAGAAGACATGAAAAGTTGTAGTTATGCAGCTGTAGACAACATTTTAGAAGACATGAAAAGTTGTAGTTGTGCAGCTCTAGACATTTATAGAAGACATGAAAAGTTGTAGTTGTGCAGACAACATTTATAGAAGACATGAAAAGTTGTAGTTGTGCAGCTGTAGACAACATCATTTTGGTAGACACTGAAGACAGATGGCAGGTCTAGAGCTCCAAAGTATGTATCACATTAACCGTTTGACTGCCGCACACTAGTTACTAACTGCAAAAACTCAACCCTTTGACTCCCTGACTCAATCCACCACCTTGCTTCAGGAAGCTGGTGGATTAGAGTGATGGATTCAGAGACTTCAGTTTTTGCTTTGCTACCATGGTTGACAATGCAGAATGCTGGTGGACAGGGTGAGGGAGTCAAAGGGTTAATTGGAAACGATTAGTTCCTCTGATTTGTATTCAGTTATTCAATAAACACAGCAAATTGTTCTGATTCACAACACTACATTTCCTTAGTAGGCTTACCCTTTGACTCCCGCACCTATCTACAACACAAAATTTAACCTTGTTCCCTCACCTATCCACCAGCTTCCTGAGGAAGGGTGATTGGTGGGGATCAAGGTTAAGTTTGCTTTAACATTTGGAAATTTGCGGGTCTTGACGGAGTGCGAGTGAAAGGTTAAAACATTGGTTCTCTGTCTTTCCTAGCAACTTTACTAAAAATCTATCATTTTCTAAAAAATTTTCTTTGTTCTATGTTCTTCAATTCACACATGTCAGTCAAATTTCATCTTTTACACTTTCTTTCAGGTAGTTTGTTTCAATGTCCAATAGTAAGATTCATCTGTTAACTATTTTTCAAAAGTAGTTTTGTTTCAAATTGTCGAACAAAGTTATTGCATATTGTAAAAATGAATTTGATTCATAAGAGTGTTTGTGTATAGTGTGTGTGAAAAATTGATGCCTATTTTCATGTAAATGGCAGTTTGTGTAAAATGGATGCTAATTTTATGTTTGCTAGTATAGGGTGTAGTGTGTAAAATGGATGCCTATTTTCATGTTACAATGGCAGTAGTGTAGTGTGTAAAATGGATGCCTATTTTCATGTTACAAATGGCAGTAACAGGGTGTAATGTGTAAAATGGATGCCTATTTTCATGTTACAAATGGCAGTACAGCGTGTAGTGTGTAAGATGGATGCCTATTTTCATGTTACAAATGGCAGTACAGGTGTAATGTGTAAAATGGATGCCTATTTTCATGTTACAAATGGCAGTACAGCGTGATAGTGTGTAAAATGGATGCCTATTTTCATGTTACAAATGGCAGTACAGCGTGTAGTGTGTAAGATGGATGCCTATTTTCATGTTACAAATGGCAGTACAGCTGTAGTGTGTAAATGGATGCCTATTTTCATGTTACAAATGGCAGTACAGTGTGTAGTGTGTAAAATGGATGCCTTTTTTTATGTTACAAATGGCAGTACAGTGTGTAGTAAGATGGATGCCTATTTTCATGTTACAAATGGCAGTACAGCGTGTAGTGTGTAAAATGGATGCCTATTTTTATGTTACAAATGGCAGTAAAGCGTGTAGTGTGTAAAATGGATGCCTATTTTCATGTTACAAATGGCAGTACAGCGTGTAGTGTGTAAAATGGATGCCTATTTTCATGTTACAAATGGCAGTACAGTGTGCAGTGTGTAAAACGAATGCCTGTTTTTATGTTACAGATGGCAGCATGGTTGGATCAAACGTGAACACGGTGGACTTGAAGCGTCGCCTTCAAGAAATGGAAGACTCACTGCTGTGCGCCGTGTGTATGGAGCGCAAAAAGGACTTGGTGTTTAAGTGTGGTCATGCTGTGTGCAAAACGTGTTCGGAAAGCCTGCAAGTTTGTCCCATGTGCCGCAAAGCTATTACACTGCGTATCCCTCTCTACACATGAGGCAGGGACGTTGGAAGACGCCGCTCGCCGTGTGCAGGTGCGAGTGTGTGCGCTTGTAGATTGTAGTCCGCCGATACACGGAAGATGATCGGTGGTCAGATACTTACGCTGGTGTCTTGGGAAAAGGCGGGCAGGTGACCTCACCCCCAGCCCAGCTGCCCTGCAGGCAAGCCATTAGCTGCAGTCTCTTCACAGACTTGAAGGGCTATGACACTAGAGGGCACACATGGTGAACAACTTTTACATCCATTTCTTCTTTCGCTTTGTTACAAAAACATTTTTTTTGAAGGACGGTTTGAACTGACTGCTTTTCACCCTTTCCCATCCCCCCCCAGTGTGACCAAGTGGAAGCCCAGTCCAGGCACGACTGTAAATGATGTGTAAATGTGCAGTGTTGGGCTGGCATGTGGGTCTGTGAATGTGGTCAGGCCATGGGGATGTAGGTCATCACCATGTCCATTGACATGACCACTAGCATGAAGCATTGCATGGCCAGTGTATGGCGGTGATTTTCTATATTTGATATGCTGATGTTCTGTGACAGTGCTCCTTTCTGGGGAAAGGAAATGAACTCGCAAACAGGTGATAAATGAACATTCTTTTTTCAATATGTTGTTGATTCATTTGTGGTTTTTCATTGTTTTGAAATGAAATGAATCAATTTTCTGGGGCATGAATGATTTGGGGAGGGGGATGTACTGGTTATCAGCAGAGAAAAAATAATTCTTCTATTGGTATGTTGAATACAGTAATTTGAAAAATGCATTAGTGTTCTGTTTTCAGAAATAAGTATCGATAGATAATCACCTATATTTTGATCTTTCAAGCCCATGGCAGAAGAACTTGTTGCAGCATGCTGTCATAATTGCCGACATCAGTGTGTGTCTACAAAATATTTAGACACTTAAAACTACTTAACAGTAAACAGAATTTCCCTACAGTGTGAGGGAACATGTCATCTGTTGATATATACCAGGTTATCTAAATTTACACTTCCAAAAACGTACATTTTCAAGATCAGAAATGCTACATTTGTACTGCACAGTTGGCACAGTGATAACTGTAAACTGTTAATTAAATACATCATTTTTGTCTCTACCCCATAGTGTTTAGCAATAACATGTTGATCTTCTCCAGGTAATGACTGTAGAATTCTGCCAGATCTGAGGGAAACTACTTAATGTACTTATCACAGTGTCCAGTGGTTTACAATACAAGAAGTATCTGGGCAAGTACAACAGTTTCTAGGCAAGTTGAAATGTTGCTGTCTATTGCAGTGGTGATCTGTCCTAGATTTTTCAGGTTTTGATCTGCCAATGTCATGCGCAAAGAATAAGTTACCCGTGAGAATGTGAAAGTCAGTTGTTTAGAAGTGTTCATTTTGCGGTCTCTGCCATGTGCAATCATTGGCCATTTGTCTGTCCACACCTTCCATAAGGTTATGAGCAGAACATGCCTAATTTTTTTATATAAATTTCTTGCTGACCATTGCTAAACAATGGAAGATAGCTCTTAAGTATTACGATGTCGAGAAACGAAAAATACAGGAAATTGGACATAGCTTGAGGCAGAAGTAGAAATGTACTGTAAGTGTTCTTGGCAAGCAGACAAGAAAGAACATGGCCAGGGGGTGAGATGGTATGGCTAACATATATATACATGTATATTCTAATTAATTAGATAGTATGCCTACCATCTTGTCATGAAAATATTTCTCACCACTAGTCAGCAGAAGCGTTCTCAATCCATTGTGTTGACTGATGCATTTGAAATGTGGTTCTGGCTAACTGCTAGCATGAAGTAAAACACACACACAGCGAATAGAATATGGTTGCTTATTCAGTCAACAGACGACATGCACAAACTTTCAGCTGAATGGCATTTGTCAAGTGTCAAAAAGACAACAAACAAGATCACCACAAATAGTAAAGATGTAAAGATTGACATCAAGTGTGGTCCTGCAGGTCTGTTGTTGTTGTTTAATCCTGTTTAGTTTGTCTTTTTTACTTGTTTGGCTTAGCAAGCTTGATAAAAGCCAGTTGGCTGAAAATTTGCGCTGGAGTATTTTATTTGTTAATGTTAAGAACAGTCACTGTCTGTTGTGTTCTGTTTCTGGTTCTGGTAAAAGTCTGAAATTGATGCGTTTAAGTCTGAAAACAGACATTTCAAAGTCCACAAGATGTGACAGCCATGCATGCAGTGTGTAGATATCATAAGACATGTCAAAGTCCACAAGATGTGACGGCTGGGCATGCAGTGTGTAGATATCATAAGACATGTCAAAGTCCACAAGATGTGACAGCTGGGCATGCAGTGTGTAGATATCATAAGACGTGTCAAAGTCCACAAGATGTGACGGCTGGGCATGCAGTGTGTAGAATATCACACAAGATAACTGATCAGATATTCTGTAACAGTGCCAGAAAAGTACACCTTGATCATCGTAATTTGTATTGTTAAGACATGACCATGATACACTGAAATGAACTGATACGGTTTTCTTTCATTAGTGATGGACGTGATAGTGAAGTGGGTAAGATGTTGAAACTTCCATGTGGGAAGTCGGGGTTGGATCCTGCCTGGGTACCTCTACCTGTCAGTAAAGGATGGAGATTTTTCCCATGTCCCACATCAACCTGTAGCAGACCTACAACTGCCTAACCACCCATCATGTGTGTATGTGCACAGAACAGATATCGCTATCTGATGGCTAAGTGTAAAATGAAAACTGTGCAGCAGCTTACAAACTACACAGTGTGGATATAGCAGTGTGCATACATGCATCCAGGATAATAGGAACATTAAAAAGATGACACCCATTTTATCGGTGATACGTCATGACGTCCTGTCAGACTGTGTCATCTACCTCCATCAAGTGTCCGACTTCTGATGGAGTTGAAGGTGTGTGAACAATGTTGTTAAATGAAAAATCACAGTTTTAGGTTTGAACATCCAAACGTAGTTGTAGCTACAGGAAATCACATCAGTGGTGTGTTGTGGTAAGAGCAGTAACCAAATGCTGGGCGAGATGAGTACATGTACAGGGGAGGGGGATGCACAAGTTTATATTCTGGTGATAATAAAGTTATAAAGTCAAGAAATTCACACAAGAACCAGAAAAAAATAGCTCTGGTCGAGAGAATTTTGTGTGTTTGCAGCTAATTAGTCTGTGAATATTTATGAGATATGTATACATGTGCATACGAGTGAGAGAAGGGCGATCTGATTATACTTGTGTTAATTTTTATTTGTGCTTTGTGTCTGCCTTCATTCTGTGCGAGTACAGTGAAAGAGAGAGGGAGGGGGAGAGAGAGCCAATGTGTGTGTGTGTGTATACTGTGTATTGTAATTTGTATGTGTGTGATTGAAAAAGTGAATATATGCTCTGGTATGACAAATTAACAACCTTGAAATTTAGAAACATTTTATAGTTGTAAGTGATGCATCAGTACAAAGATGCAAGTGATGCATCAGTACAAAGATGTAAGTGGTGCATCAGTACAAAGATGTAAGTGATGCATCAGTACAAAGATGTAAGTGATGCATCAGTACAAAGATGTAAGTGATGCATCAGTACAAAGATGTAAGTGATGCATCAGTACAAAGATGGTAAGTGATGCATCAGTACAAAGATGTAAGTGCATAGTACAAAGATGTAATGATGCTCAGTACAAAGATGTAAGTGTGCATCAGTACAAAGATGTAAGTGGTGCATCAGTACAAAGATGTAAGTGATGCATCAGTACAAAGATGTAAGTGATGCATCAGTACAAAGATGTAAGTGATGCATCAGTACAAAGATGTAAGTGATGCATCAGTACAAAGATGTAAGTGATGCATCAGTACAAAGATGTAAGTGGGTGCATCAGTACAAAGATGTAAGTGGTGCATCAGTACAAAGATGTAAGTGATGCATCAGTACAAAGATGTAAGTGATGCATCAGTACAAAGATGTAAGTGATGCATCAGTACAAAGATGTAAGTGGTGATCAGTACAAAGATGTAAGTGGTGCATCAGTACAAAGATGTAAGTGTGCATCATACAAAGATGTAAGTGTGCATCAGTACAAAGATGTAAGTGATGCATCAGTACAAAGATTTTGATGCGCTCATACAAGGATTGCATTGCACTTGGTGATTTTTGTGCTTTACATAAATGTGCTGTGATGGGTGCTATAGCCACATATCAGGACACAAAGACTTTCAGTTGCAAGGTCTGACCTTGATCCTGTCTGGGTCATCTGGTGGATAATGGTGGAGATTTTTTCCACACATCCAAGAAAACTATTGGGAATGAATAAAAACCCTTTACCACTATGTCTAGTGGCCTTGGCAGCATCTCAGTAGTGAACTTTACAGACAAGTACCAGGCATGGAATTGTTCAGTTTCAGCAAATGTCCAGTGTTATACAGGCCTTTCTGACAGGAAAAAAAGATCTAATAAAATCTGAGAAAAAGGACATTCAAATTGCAGAAATGAAGTGACAAAATTTGAGATGTCATTCTTATAAGAATTCTTTCTCTCTCTCTCTTGTGCCACAAAATTATTTTCACTGTAACAATTCATAGCTTGAAACTCATATTGACATCATAGATCTTATAAAGGCAAAATTCCCATTTCTTTGACACTGACATGGGATGGATCTGCAGATGTTAATCATTATGTATCAACTATCACACACACACATGTGTATGCACACGTTCGCACGCACACACACACACACTTGCATAATCAAGAGGTTCCACAACCTCGTCACTTTGACTAAACATACAGACAGACCTAGCAAGATGGCGTTTCTTTAATCTTAAGTGAAGGGGTTTTGTTGTTGTTTTTTTAACATTGTACTAAAATGACATAGGGTTAAAAACCAGTCATGCTGTTTGTGTTGTCATACCTTCAGGACATGGAAAGATCATGCCTTGCAGCCTAAGTGAAGTCAGCGTATGTTTCTTTACATGGACTGGCCAGCTGTTTTGACAATCATGGACTGGCCAGCTGTTTTGACAGAGTCATGGACTGGCCAGCTGTTTTGACAATCATGGACTGACCAGCTGTTTTGACAGTCATGGACTGGCCAGCTGTTTTGACAGTCATGGACTGGCCAGCTGTTTTGACAGTCATGGACTGGCCAGCTGTTTTGACAGTCATAGACTGGCCAGCTGTTTTGACAGTCATAGACTGGCCAGCTGTTTTGACAGTCATGGACTGACCAGCTGTTTTGACAGTCATGGACTGGCCAGCTGTTTTGACAGTCATGGACTGGCCAGCTGTTTTGACAGTCATAGACTGGCCAGCTGTTTTGACAGTCATGGACTGGCCAGCTGTTTTGACAGTCATAGACTGGCCAGCTGTTTTGACAGTCATAGACTGGCCAGCTGTTTTGACAGTCATGGACTGACCAGCTGTTTTGACAGTCATGGACTGGCCAGCTGTTTTGACAGTCATGGACTGGCCAGCTGTTTTGACAGTCACGGACTGGCCAGCTGTTTTGACACAGTCATGGACTGGCCAGCTGTTTTGACACAGTCATGGACTGACCAGCTGTTTTGACACAGTCATGGACTGGCCAGCTGTTTTGACAGTCATGGACTGGCCAGCTGTTTTGACAGTCATGGACTGGCCAGCTGTTTTTGACACAGTCATGGACTGGCCAGCTGTTTTGACAGTCACGGACTGGCCAGCTGTTTTGACAGAGTCACGGACTGGCCAGCTGTTTTGACAGTCACGGACTGGCCAGCTGTTTTGACAGTCACGGACTGGCCAGCTGTTTGACAGTCAGGACTGCCAGCTGTTTTGAAAAGTCACGGACTGGCCAGCTGTTTTGACAGTCACGGACTGGCCAGCTGTTTTGACAGTCACGGACTGGCCAGCTGTTTTGACAGTCACGGACTGGCCAGCTGTTTTGACAGTCACGGACTGGCCAGCTGTTTTGACAGTCACGGACTGGCCAGCTGTTTTGACAGTCATGGACTGGCCAGCTGTTTTGACAGTCATGGACTGGCCAGCTGTTTTGACAAGTCACGGACTGGCCAGCTTGTTTTGACAAGTCACGGACTGGCCAGCTGTTTTGACAGAGTCACGGACTGGCCAGCTGTTTTGACAGTCATGGACTGGCCAGCTGTTTTGACAGTCACGGACTGGCCAGCTGTTTTGACAGTCACGGACTGGCCAGCTGTTTTGACAGTCACTGGACTGGCCAGCTGTTTTGACAAGTCACTGGACTGGCCAGCTGTTTTGACAGTCATGGACTGGCCAGCTGTTTTGACAGTCATGGACTGGCCAGCTGTTTTGACAGTCAGGACTGGCCAGCTGTTTTGACAGTCACGGACTGGCCAGCTGTTTTGACAGTCATGGACTGGCCAGCTGTTTTGACAGTCAGGACTGGCCAGCTGTTTTGACAGTCATGGACTGGCCAGCTGTTTTGACAGTCATGGACTGGCCAGCTGTTTTGACAGATGTCACGTGACTCAAGATCTCAAGTTTCTAGTTCAGTCCACCCCACATCAAAAACCTGGTTCGTTCACTGTCCATCTTATTGCCTCAATCATTCTGGTGATGTTTATTTTTACAAATCATGGTGTTCTTCCCATTGCAAGCTCTTACCAGCGTGTAGGATATTGTGCAAGGTTAACTCTTTCCGCCCGAACATACGCATATGCGTACCTCATGCGCACAACGGTTCAGCCCGAACGTACGCATATGCGTACCTAAGCTTTGGGAATTTTGGGGGACAGGGTCAAGGTTGGATGCGAAACTAAACATGCTGGATCCCTTGTATAACATATCAAGCGAACGTGTGTACCCTTCCTGAGTGCTGGCGACCTTTGTTCGTCGGTTGAGGCGAGGTCAAAGCGAGCGACTTCATGCTCAAGTTCACTGTGTGGTCAACATGGTGTCGAGTCAAACACCAGCTAGCTGTGCACGGCGAATAAATGCAGGACTCCCAAACTTGGTATACACACTAACCAATCAATCATAAATACACAAAATAAAAGAATTTTGGAGTGTATCAAATTTTTTTTTTTTTTGTTCTTTGAGTATTATGATACCCCTTTGCACAATTTTTCAAAAAAAAAATTAAAAAATTGAATAATTTCAATTCATTATTTCACAAACAAACACTTTCAAACTTGCACACAAGTTAGTTTATTCTAATGACAACTTCTCCACAAAATTTCATTGCTCTATCTTTGCAAGTTATTTTTTTTTTACAAATTTATTAGCAACATATACAATTTGGCCAGGGGGGGAGAGGTTGTGAGAATGAGCACTTGGCCAGGGTGGAGTGAAGTTAAGGAACCTGTCAGATGACTGTTGGCAGATTTAGATGGAGCGTGTATGGAGTTGTCTAAATGCGATGACTCGCTCTTAAGCAAATCTGAAACAGCAAGTGTCTGTGCTGCAAGAAGTTAATGCCAACACTGTAATGCAGAAAAAAGAAATAGAAAAAGTGTGAATTGTTATGTCAGCAACGGTAGTGTTCACTTGTACTGGGAAAGAGCAGCACAACTGATTATGTAGCACAAGAACAAACAAACTGTACCAGCTGCCATAAGTGTTGGTGCCAGAGGACTTTATATTTCCGATACCACACACTGATCAGAGACAGTTTCATTAGTCTGGCAGAAGTTCAGCTGCCCTCAGCTGAATGGTTTTGAAAAACATGATTTGTACAACTCTGAAATGAACCAACACACACAACGACTGTTATAACCTGCGTTTTAATTGGGTTCAAATCTAACATCATCATCTTCAGGTAACTGAACTGTTTCTCATCACATCACTCACACTGTACAAAACCTGAGTACGCTATGTCAATCCATCTCCAACCAGTACACGGCTTATGTTCTGATACAGAATAGCAACAGACCACAAATAACATTTAATAGCAACAGACTGCAAATAACACACATTTTACACTTACGGTACAGTATGCAAAATTAAACGCCCCACTGGGAAAAAAATTCCATTGTTAAAAATTCTAAAAGAAAAATGAAGCCTTAAATGAATACCACCATTATGCAAAGAAATAAAAAAAATTATTTATTTACAATTTTAAGGACAATTTTCACTTTTTTAAATCAAATGTTTGAATGATCAATGAGTCGCTGTTATGTTAAACATCGGTCCATTTTTAATCTAACAACATTTCCATTTTTGATTCTTTGCATTCTAATATTTTTAATTATTAGTATGATGGTCCACTTTTAATACAGCAGGCATGCATAGTGTCAAATGACCTGAACAAAATCAAAATAAAACCAGTTCTGACCTACATGGATGTACAAACATTTGACTTTGCCCCTAAATCATGTGATGTACCAGAGCATTATGCTACAATACACATACCCACAACTGAGCATACCATACAGCCATTTAATGTTCATGACACATCTTCACACACTTGTATACATTATTTGTGACCTTCAATTGATACCTTACCACAGCGCCAACTGAAAGGTCTTAGAGGTAAAAGAATTTGTAAGAGGTTATTTTTTTTCAAGAAATCAACAACTACCTGAAATATTTTTACATTTCCCATGCAAAAAAACTGAGGCATGCCCACCCAGATCTATGCATTCACCAAAGTCAGTTTAGCTCATTATTCCTTCCAACACACACAGACAAACATGCAGTCAAAAAATCCTTGCTCTCACACACACACACACACACACACGCGTGTACACAAACGTACACTTATGCGTGTACACAAATGTACACGTGTCTAAAAAACATGTACTGACAATAAAAGAAACAACATACAACACATACCACGAACAACCACATACACACGAACAACCACACACATACACACGAACAACCAACACATACACACGAACCATATGCAGCACGTATGCTAACACACTGGGCATGACCAAAGGTTCACTTTTAGAATATGCATTGCACGACTGGTGCATAGAATTTAAATATGACATCAATTTTCGCACACTGTAAAGCGCATCACTGTTCTTAACCACTGCACCACTATAATCTTATTTATCAGATGACAATGCTACAACAGAAATGAAAACTGAGCAAACAAGTTCTGAAACTGGAAGCCATGAGATATTTCGGGGATGGTCTCTAACTGGCTGTGCTTTCTTTCATGATCAATCAAAGAAACATTTGTTCAGGTTTTGCAAACACCCAAGAGACATGCTTAGTACGGAGTTTTGGGGTCATGTTGTGAAAGAACAAAGTACTGCACAGCCAGCCAAAACCGACCATGAGTTCATGTAGGGTTGACACAGAAAGAAGACATTCATCTCAAGGTGGCAGAGAAACATCCTCTGGTTTTGTTGAGCACTGCAAGGATCATGGTAGAGATGTAGGCATCATGTCACTGAACAAGATTTGCTGTCATTTCTAATGGCTCTATTAGTAGCCTACAGCTGAATCATAATGATGCATTCAAGACTTTGTGACGATGGCAAGAAAAAGATACACTGATCTGTTGATGCCAAGGCAAGAGAAAAGTATGACAGCAGGGACACCCTCCAAATCTCTGTCATGCATGCACAACATACATAACCCACTGACTGCAAACAAACTACAGCAAATAATAGAGAAGCCAATAAGCCAGATTATTCTTAATGTTTCTTGAGTGGAATGGACAGAAAGGATCCAGAAAGACAAACCATTGGTTTGACTGTCGCATCTGTAATTGGAATCGGCAAAATATGATGCACTGAAATCTTCATCAAGGAGTCACCAGAGACAATGTCTGGCAGACATCAAAGCCCTGATGGATACGTCCACAAGGCTATGGAAGTGGGCATGTGACAGAAAAAAATTAAAAGATATATGTAAAAAAAAAAGACTGGTTCTCCCATAAACATGAAGGTTATACAGGAGAGAGATGGTAGACACCCCCAACTCTTCTTAGGGCCAGCATCACGAGGTATGCGATGTACACAGCCAAGGATGACCTCTACATTTCTCAGGGCCAGCATCACGAGGTATGCAATGTACACAGCCAGGGATGACCTCTACATTTCTCAGGGCCAGCATTACGAGGTATGCGATGTACACAGCCAAGGATGACCTCTACATTTCTCAGGGCCAGCATCACGAGGTATGCAATGTACACAGCCAAGGATGACCTCTACATTTCTCAGGGCCAGCATCACGAGGTATGCGATGTACACAGCCAAGGATGACCTCTACATTTCTCAGGGCCAGCATCACGAGGTATGCGATGTACACAGCCAAGGATGACCTCTACATTTCTCATGGCCAGCATCACGAGGTATGCGATGTACACAGCCAGGGATGACCTCTACATTTCTCAGGGCCAGCATCATGAGGTATGCGATGTACACAGCCAAGGATGACCTCTACATTTCTCAGGGCCAGCATCACGAGGTATGCGATGTACACAGCCAAGGATGACCTCTACATTTCTCAGGGCCAGCATCACGAGGTATGCGATGTACACAGCCAAGGATGACCTCTACATTTCTCAGGGCCAGCATCACGAGGTATGCGATGTACACAGCCAGGGATGACCTCTACATTTCTCAGGGCCAGCATCATGAGGTATGCGATGTACACAGCCAAGGATGACCTCTACATTTCTCAGGGCCAGCATCACGAGGTATGCAATGTACACAGCCAGGGATGACCTCTACATTTCTCAGGGCCAGCATCACGAGGTATGCGATGTACACAGCCAGGGATGACCTCTACATTTCTCAGGGCCAGCATTACGAGGTATGCGATGTACACAGCCAGGGATGACCTCTACATTTCTCAGGGCCAGCATTACGAGGTATGCGATGTACACAGCCAGGGATGACCTCTACATTTCTCAGGGCCAGCATCATGAGATATGCGATGTACACAGCCAGGGATGACCTCTACATTTCTCAGGGCCAGCATTACGAGGTATGCGATGTACACAGCCAGGGATGACCTCTACATTTCTCAGGGCCAGCATCACGAGGTATGCAATGTACACAGCCAGGGATGACCTCTACATTTCTCAGGGCCAGCATCATGAGGTATGCGATGTACACAGCCAAGGATGACCTCTACATTTCTCATGGCCAGCATTACGAGGTATGCAAAGTACACAGCCAAGGACGACCTCTACAATTCTCATGGCCAGCATTACGAGGTATGCAATGTACACAGCCAAGGATAACCTCTACATTTCTCAGGGCCAGCATTACGAGGTATGCGATGTACACAGCCAAGGATGACCTCTACATTTCTCAGGGCCAGCATTACGAGGTATACAATGTACACAGCCAAGGATGACCTCTACATTTCTCAGGGCCAGCATCATGAGATATGCGATGTAGACAGCCAAGGATGACCTGTACATTTCTCATGGCCAGCATCATGAGATATGCGATGTAGACAGCCAAGGATGACCTCTATGAGGAAGACAGAGCGCCTGTTGCAAGCACGTCCTGATCCCCAACACGGACACAGGTCAACCATCATGCGTATGTATTACAGCATGTATCTGCTTCAGGAACTACAGAAAGGATGGTGGCCTCAGTCTGGTGGCATGCCATCAGACAGTTTCACGCCATCAGACAACTCCACCTCAAAAGCATCAGAACCATCTGAGTCCAAAGTCCTGTTTGCCTCGGTGTAAAGGGCTGACAAATCAGATCATGGGTCAGATGAATTTATCCTTTCACTCCCTCATTCTATTCACCAGCTTCCTGCAGGAACCTTGTGGGTAAGGCAAGGGAATGAAAGCACTAAAATCAAGACATCACAGACAGAGTGAGTGAGGGAATAATAGAGTTAAAATTAAGACATCACATTTATGAAAGGGAATGAAAGAGTAAAGACACCAAAAGCACAGCAATGACATCTTCCACTGGTAGTGGTTATGATTCTGTTGTACATCTTCCACTGGTAGTGGTTATGATTCTGTTGTACATCTTCCACTGGTAGTGGTTATGATTCTGTTGTACATCTTCCACTGATAATAGTGGTTATGATTCTGTTGTACATCTTCCACTGATAGTGGTTATGATTCTGTTGTACATCTTCCACTGGTAGTGGTTATGATTCTGTTGTACATCTTCCACTGGTAGTGGTTATGATTCTGTTGTACATCTTCCACTGGTAGTGGTTATGATTCTGTTGTACATCTTCCACTGGTAGTGGTTATGATTCTGTTGTACATCTTCCACTGGTAGTGGTTATGATTCTGTTGTACATCTTCCACTGGTAGTGGTTATGATTCTGTTGTACATCTTCCACTGATAGTGGTTATGATTCTGTTGTACATCTTCCACTGATAGTGGTTATGATTCTGTTGTACATCTTCCACTGGTAGTGGTTATGATTCTGTTGTGTCTTCTTTATCTGACCAGTGAGACACCCAACAAGAGCAATCAAGAAATAAAAGAATAAGAAAAGTTATCTGACAGATCGTTCGTTTGTTTTTGTAAAACAGAGAGCAGAGATATGCCTAGATATGAATGGGCCATTGGTTGAACTTTCATTTATATGAATGGGCCATTGGTTGAACTTTCATTTTGTATATTGTACATCAATCATTTAAAATCTAATCAATGAACTGAAATTTTCTTAGAAAACAGTTTATGACATAACTTTTTCAAGTTACATACTAATCTCATCTCTGCTCAACTGAAAGAAAAAAAATCATCCTTGCTTTAAGCTTCATCCTTTAACCCTTGCTCTTCCAGCCAGAATGCTAATCCTTTAACCCTTGCTCTTCCAGCCAGAATGCTAATCCTTTAACCCTTGCTCTTCCAGCCAGAATGCTAATCCTTAACTCTTGCTCTTCCAGCCAGGATGCTAATTCTTTAACCTCTTGCTCTTCCAGCCAGGATGCTAATCCTTTAACCCTTGCTCTTCCAGCCAGAATGCTGAGCCAGTGTGCTGCGGCACCCTGCATAAAGCAAGCAGACAAGAGAGGGCTGTTAAACCTAAACTTAAAAAGCTATCATAATTTTGATAATTCACCTCTTATACATCATGCAGAAAAGAGCAATGAAAAATGTCACACCATACAGGTCAATACAGTTGCCTACAGTTAACTGAACAACTATGTACACCTACAGTGTTGAAATGGTTTATAAAGGTAAAAAAAAAACAAAAAAATTTCTTCTAAACACTTTTTGTCTCCATCATACAAACAAGAAAACAACTCATAGTTCAAAAAACAAAAAAACAAAAACAAAAACAACAAAAAAAAGGCCTAGCAGCCATCACTATCATGACGAAGATGGTGGATCAGACTCTTCTGCTGCAGAAGCTGAGGCAGCAGCAACATTCACACCGTCTCCTGAGTCTGCTGCCTGTGAGGAGGGACCCCCATCTGTCCTCATGCGTTTTTTGGCGCGACTCTCAGCCAGCACTTCCTCTATGGTGCGCCTGTCTCGCTTGTTGTCAGCTGACACTGAACACAAAACACAAAACATGGTAAAGCCACATAGCCAGCCTGTCCTTTCAAAAATTATATATTTATATGGATAACCAACACAGGTTCAAGTATAGATTATATTTCATCTAAAAGTAGGCCTACATATGTGAATAGACTTTAGAAGAAATCACGAATGAACGATAGACTATACTATTAATTATTAAGGGCGGGAATGACAGAATTCTGTAATGCTGTAAAGTCTGTGACCAGGGTCCAGGGGTGCCGAAGGCCCTGGTGGGGTGGAGGATCAACAGTTCAGGACCCTGATAAACTCCACAAGTGAGTCTAACAGGCTGAGACCGACTTCCATTGATGAGAACTGATCGAAAGTGTTCAGACAGACAGGAGGAGAATAAAGAAAGAACAGTGCCATGAATTCTAAAAGTGTGTTCAAGACGAGAGACAAGGATGGAGTGGTCACTGGTATCAACAAAAAAAAAGTGTCCAGAGAAATTTACCAGCATCATAAGCAAGAAGAAGACTATGTGAACAAGAGCTG
This sequence comes from Monoplex corrugatus, assembly GCA_030674185.1. NCBI lineage: Eukaryota > Metazoa > Mollusca > Gastropoda > Littorinimorpha > Ranellidae > Monoplex > Monoplex corrugatus. The sequence goes on from JAPXFY010000015.1 coordinate 83,866,450, forward strand.
TTTCTCTACTGTGGTTTGCTCGACAAGCAGACTGGTAGAGATGATTTAAGTAGAGATGCTCATTAAGTTGTTTTGGTACTTTTTCAAGGACCTCAGAGAGAACTGAGAGATTTGATACACGTCTATAATTTTTCAGATCATTGGGATCAAGATTATTTTTGTTGAGACGTGATGGGATTAGAGCAGTTTTGACAGCAGAAGGGACGACTCCTGGTTCTGGATTATCCGTCATCTTTGCATTCAATATTCTGCAACATCCAAACTGACCAATGCCATGACTGGAGGCTTGTGGGTCTAAATCGTCGGTTTTTCTAACCAGCCAACTCCAACCCACAGCTGAGTGTGTGTGTGCTATGGGCTCACTGAGTGTGTGTGTGTGTGCTATGGGCTCACTGAGTGTGTGTGCTATGGGCTCACTGAGTGTGTGTGTGTGTGCTACAGGCTCACAGAGTGTGTGTGCTATGGGCTCACTGAGTTGTGTGTGTGCTATGGGCTCACTGAGTGTGTGTGCTATGGGCTCACTGAGTGTGTGTGTTGTGCTACAGGCTCACAGAGTGTGTGTGCTATGGGCTCACTGAGTGTGTGTGTGTGTGCTACAGGCTCACAGAGTGTTGTGTGCTATGGGCTCACTGAGTGTGTGTGTGTGTGCTATGGCTCACTGAGTGTGTGTGCTATGGGCTCACTGAGTGTGGTGCTATGGGCTCACTGAGTGTGTGTGCTAGGGCTCACTGAGTGTGTGTGTGCTATGGGCTCACTGAGTGTGTGTGCTATGGGCTCACTGAGTGTGTGTGCTATGGGCTCACTGAGTGTGTGTGCTAGGCTAGGTGTGTGGTAGGCTCACTGAGTGTTGTGTGCTACGGCTCACTGAGTGTGTGTGTGCTACGGGCTCACTGATTGTTGCTGTGTGTGGCTAGGCTCACTGAGTGTGGTGTGCTATGGGCTCACTGAGTGTGTGTGTGCTAGGGCTCACTGAGTGTGTGTGTGCTACGGGCTCACTGAGTGTGTGTGTGTGTGGCTATGGGCTCACTGAGTGTGTAGTGTGCTATGGCTCACTGAGTGTGTGTGTGCTATGGGCTCACTGAGTGTGATGTGTGTGTGCTATGGGCTCACTGAGTGTGTGTGTGCTATGGGCTCACTGAGTGTGTGTGCTATGGGCTCACTGAGTGTGTGTGCTATGGGCTCACTGAGTGTGTGTGTGCTATGGGCTCACTGAAGTGTGTGTGTGCTATGGGCTCACTGAGTGTGTGTGCTATGGGCTCACTGATGTGTGTGTGCTATGGGCTCACTGAGTGTTGTGTGCTATGGGCTCACTGAGTGTGTGTGCTATGGGCTCACTGAGTGTGTGTGTGCTATGGGCTCACTGAGTGTGATGTGTGCTATGGGCTCACTGAGTGTGTGTGTGTGCTATGGGCTCACTAAGTGTGTGTGTGTGCTATGGGCTCACTAAGTGTGTGTGTGCTATGGGCTCACTAAGTGTCTGTGTGCTATGGGCTCACTAAGTGGTGTGTGTGCTATGGGCTCACTAAGTGTGTGTGTGCTATGGGCTCACTAATGTGTGTGTGCTATGGGCTGAGTGTGTGGTGCTACGGGCTCACAGAGTGTGTGCGCTATGGCTCACTGAGTGTATGTGTGCTATGGGCTCACTGAGTGTGTGTGTGTGCTATGGACTCACTAAGTGTGTGTGCTATGGGCTCACTAAGTGTGTGTGTGCTATGGGCTCACTAAGTGTGTGTGTGCTATGGGCTCACTGAGTGTGTGTGTGTGCTATGGGCTCACTGAGTGTGTGTGCTATGGGCTCACTAAGTGTGTGTGTGCTATGGGCTCACTAAGTGTGTGTGTGCTATGGGCTCACTAAGTGTGTGTGTGCTATGGGCTCACTAAGTGTGTGTGTGTGCTATGGGCTCACTAAGTGTGTGTGTGTGCTATGGGCTCACTAAGTGTGTGTGTGTGCTATGGGCTCACATGAGTGTGTGTGCTATGGGCTCACTAAGTGTGTGTGTGCTATGGGCTCACTAGTGTGTGTGTGCTATGGGCTCACTAAGTGTGTGTGCTATGGGCTCACTAGAGTGTGTGTGTGCTATGGGCTCACTAAGTGTGTGTGCTATGGGCTCACTAAGTGTGTGTGTGCTATGGGCTCACTGAGTGTGTGTGTGTGCTATGGGCTCACTGAGTGTGTGTGTGTGCTATGGGCTCACTAAGTGTGTGTGTGCTATGGGCTCACTGAGTGTGTGTGTGCTATGGGCTCACTAAGTGTGTGTGGCTATGGGCTCACTGAGTGTGTGTGTGCTATGGGCTCACTGAGTGTGTGTGTGTGCTATGGGCTCACTAAGTGTGTGTGTGCTATGGGCTCACAGAGTGTATGTGCTACAGGCTCACAGAGTGTATGGCTATGGGCTCACTGAGTGTGTGTGCTACGGGCTCATTGAGTGTGTGTGCTACGGGCTCACAGAGTGTGTGTGCTATGGCTCACTGAGTGTGTGTGCTATGGGCTCACTGAGTGTGTGTGCTATGGGCTCACTGAGTGTGTGTGTACTATGGGCTCACTAAATGTGTGTGTGCTATGGGCTCACTGAGTGTATGTGCTACGGGCTCATAGAGTGTATGTGCTATGGGCTGAGTGTGTGTGTGCTATGGGCTGAGTGTGTGTGCTACAGGCTCACAGAGTGTGTGTGCTATGGGCTCACAGAGTGTATGTGCTATGGGCTCACTGAGTGTGTGTGCTACAGGCTCACAGTGAGTGTAGTGAGTGTGCTATGGGTCTGAGTGTGTGTGCTACAGGCTCACATGAGTGTGTGTGCTATGGGCTCACTGAGTGTGTGTGCTACGGGCTCACTGAGTGTGTGTGCTACGGCCTGAGTGTGTGTGTGCTACAGGCTCACTGAGTGTGTGTGCTACGGGCTCACTGAGTGTGTGTGTGTCTACAGGCTCACTGAGTGTGTGTGCTATGGGCTGAGTGTGTGTGCTACGGCTCACTGAGTGTGTGTGTATGTACGAGTGTGTGCTATGGGCTCACTGAGTGTGTGTGCTACAGGCTCACACTAGAGTGTGTGTGCTACGGGCTCACTGAGTGTGTGTGCTACGGGCTCACATGTAGTGTAAGTGCTATGGGCTCACATGGGATAGTGTGTGTGTGTGCTAAGGCTCACAGAGTGTGTGTGCTACAGGCTCACTGAGTGTGTGTAGTGGTATGGGCTCACTGAGTGTGTGTGCTACGGACTCAATGAGTGTGTGTGCTACGGGCTCACAGAGTGTGTGTGCTACAGGCTCACAGAGTGTATGTGCTACAGGCTCACAGAGTGTATGTGCTATGGGCTCAATGAGTGTGTGTGCTATGGGCTCACAGAGTGTGTGTGCTACGGGCTCACAGTGTATGTGCTATGGGCTCAATGAGTGTGTGTGCTATGGGCTCACAGAGTGTATGTGCTACAGGCTCACAGAGTGTGTGTGCTACGGGCTCACAGAGTGTATGTGCTATGGGCTCAATGAGTGTGTGTGCTATGGCTCACAGAGTGTGTGTGCTATGGGCTCAATGAGTGTGTGTGCTATGGGCTCACAGTGTATGTGCTATGGGCTCAATGAGTGTGTGTGCTACAGGCTCACAGAGTGTATGTGCTATGGGCTCAATGAGTGTGTGTGCTACAGGCTCACAGAGTGTATGTGCTACAGGCTCACAGAGTGTGTGTGCTATGGGCTCAATGAGTGTATGTGCTACAGGCTCACAGAGTGTGTGTGCTATGGGCTCAATGAGTGTATGTGCTATGGGCTAACAAACCATGGTACCAAAGAACCGCCAACAGTGAACTGGGCACATCAGACTGAACCTCCGTTTCAGTTTCAGTTTCAATTTCTCAAGATGATGTCTCCGCGCTTGGAATGAATTCCATACAAACTAACGTCACAGGTGCCATGTGTATGGTGACCATGGCACAAGCCTTAAGCCTGCACATAAACCCATGAGCTGGCCAGATCCTGAGGCCCTACCTAGACCAAGTTTTACTAGTCTATATTTTATCCTGGTATTTTATCAGCCTTTCATTGAGCCAGGTCCTGAGGCTGTACCTGGACTATGTTTTACCTAGTCTATATTTTATCCTGGTATTTTATCAGCCTTTCATTGAGCCAGGTCCTGAGGCCATACCTGGACTATGTTTTACCTAGTCTATATTTTATCCTGGTATTTTATCAGCCTTTCATTGAGCCAGGTCCTGAGGCTGTACCTGGACTATGTTTTACCTAGTCTATATTTTATCCTGGTATTTTATCAGCCTTTCATTGAGCCAGGTCCTGAGGCCGTACCTGGACTATGTTTTACCTAGTCTATATTTTATCCTGGTATTTTATCAGCCTTTCATTGAGCCAGGTCCTGAGGCCGTACCTGGACTATGTTTTACCTAGTCTATATTTTATCCTGGTATTTTATCAGCCTTTCATTGAGCCAGGTCCTGAGGCCATACCTGGACTATGTTTTACCTAGTCTATATTTTATCCTGGTATTTTATCAGCCTTTCATTGAGCCAGGTCCTGAGGCCATACCTGGACTATGTTTTACCTAGTCTATATTTTATCCTGGTATTTTATCAGCCTTTCATTGAGCCAGGTCCTGAGGCCATACCTGGACTATGTTTTACCTAGTCTATATTTTATCCTGGTATTTTATCATCACATTTATTGAAGCTCCATGTAAAGAAACACTTCCAACTTGTACCATCCCTCAGTGTCCCTGTGGAGAAACAGAGAAACAGCACAACATATTTTCCAGGACTGCACAAACCAGCAGTCACTGAGGGAGGGGATCCAGTGGATGTGCTACAGACAAAGACCTTTTTTATCCTTTTCTTTCTTTTATTGTTGTTTAAAGCCCAGTCGACTGCGCAGAGCCACATCAGGGCTATAACCGCTTCAAAACACAAAATTTCAACAGGAAAAAAAAAAGGAAAAGAAAATTAAGTACACATATCAATGCATTCGTGTACATAATCTAAGGACATGCCCCCGGCGTAGGACCATTCCGTCCGATTTATCGCACAGGGGAGATTTAAAAAACACACCTGAATACAATTATAAACATACATAAGGACACCAAAACATATAAAAACAGGCATAAATTACCTAAAATTGCTTCCGCATATCTCACCTCCTTCGAGCCAAAAATGCACTTAATACATGTACCCAATTATCAATCCGAAGAAAAAGCATGTAAGACTTTATCAAAAAAATACAGGTGAATGGACCGTTAAGGCAGAAAATAAGTAGAAATGACAGAAAGCAAAGCAACAAGGCAGAAACAAAGAGAGTGACACAAAAGAGGAAATTTCTAGCACAGAATTTCCAGAAGGTGGGGATACTATTTATACTGAAAGAGCCCCGGCAACCCAACGGGGGGACTTTTTCCCCTTGAGATGAAACTCCATGTGTGATGGTGAACGAGAACACACACACACACACACACACACAGGCAAGCATAAACATTCATAATGACATGTCCCAGTTCACAGCTTACCAAGACCATAATTCCTGTTCATGGCAGTAGATCTGGCATCATCTTTACTTGCTCTCTTGTCACCAATAAGATGACGGTACTTGTCCTGATAGTTACTGGCCGGAATCATCTTTTTTCTCTGGGCAGCATCAGCCTCTGCTGATAAACGCTCTTCCTCCTGAACACACAAAACCAACACATGCAAGTAAACCACAAACAAACGTATGATCCATCCACTGCTGTATATGACTCGATCAAATCATATGGAATTTGCCTTACTGCCTAAGACAATGTCATCATTCTTCTGACTCAGCTCTTTTAACTGTTTTATATGGCTTTTGTTATCACAACTGTTTTATGTGGCTTTTATCATAACTGTTTTATGTGGCTTTTGTTATCACAACTGTTTTATGTGGCTTTTATCATAACTGTTTTATGTGGCTTTTGTTATCACAACTGTTTTATGTGGCTTTTATCATAACTGTTTTATGTGGCTTTTGTTATCATAACTGCTTTATATGGTTTTATCATAACTGTTTTATGTGGCTTTTGTTATCACAACTGTTTTATATGGCTTTTATCATAACTGTTTTATGTGGCTTTTGTTATCACAACTGCTTTATATGGCTTTTATCGCAACTGTTTTATGTGGTTTTTGTTATCATAACTGTTTTATATGACTTTTGTTATCATAACTGTTTTATGTGGCTTTTGTTATCATAACTGTTTTATGTGGCTTTTGTTATCACAACTGTTTTATGTGGTTTTTGTTATCATAACTGTTTTATGTGGTTTTTGTTATCATAACTGTTTTATGTGACTTTTGTTATCACAACTGTTTTATGTGGTTTTGTTATCATGTTTTATGTGGCTTTTGTTATCATAACTGTTTTATGTGGCTTTTGTTATCACAACTGTTTTATATGGCTTTTGTTATCACAACTGTTTTATATGGCTTTTGTTATCATAACTGTTTTATGTGACTTTTGTTATCATAACTGTTTTATGTGGTTTTTGTTATCATAACTGTTTTATGTGACTTTTGTTATCACAACTGTTTTATGTGGCTTTTGTTATCATAACTTTTTGTGGCTTTTGTTATCATAACTGTTTTATGTGGCTTTTGTTATCACAACTGTTTTATGTGGCTTTTGTTATCATAACTTTTATATGGCTTTTGTTATCACAACTGTTTTATATGACTTTTGTTATCATAACTGTTTTATGTGGCTTTTATTATCATAACTCTTTTATGTGACTTTTGTTATCATAACTGTTTTATATGGCTTTTGTTATAACTGTTTTATATGACTTTTGTTATCATAACTGTTTTATGTGACTTTTGTTATCATAACTGTTTTATGTGGTTTTTGTTATCATAACTTTTATGTGCTTTTGTTATCATAACTTTTATGTGACTTTTGTTGTCATAACTGTTTTATGTGACTTTTGTTATAACTGTTTTATGTGACTTTTGTTATCACAACTGTTTTATATGGCTTTTGTTATCATAACTTTTATGTGGCTTTTGTTATCATAACTGTTTTATGTGACTTTTGTTATCACAACTGTTTTATGTGGCTTTTGTTATCATAACTGTTTTATGTTATTTTTGTTATCATAACTGTTTTATGTGGTTTTTGTTATCATAACTGTTTTATATGGCTTTTATCACAACTGTTTTATGTGGTTTTTGTTATCATGACTGTTTTATGTGGTTTTTGTTATCACAACTGTTTTATGTGGCTTTTGTTATCATAACTGTTTTATGTGGCTTTTGTTATCACAACTGTTTTATGTGGCTTTTGTTATCATAACTTTTATATGGCTTTTGTTATCACAACTGTTTTATATGACTTTTGTTATCATAACTGTTTTATGTGGCTTTTATTATCATAACTGTTTTATGTGACTTTTGTTATCATAACTGTTTTATATGGCTTTTGTTATAACTGTTTTATATGACTTTTGTTATCATAACTGTTTTATGTGACTTTTGTTATCATAACTGTTTTATGTGGTTTTTGTTATCATAACTTTTATGTGCTTTTTGTTATCATAACTTTTATGTGACTTTTGTTGTCATAACTGTTTTATGTGACTTTTGTTATAACTGTTTTATGTGACTTTTGTTATCACAACTGTTTTATATGGCTTTGTTATCATAACTTTTATGTGGCTTTTGTTATCATAACTGTTTTATGTGACTTTTGTTATCACAACTGTTTTATGTGGCTTTTGTTATCATAACTGTTTTATGTTATTTTTGTTATCATAACTGTTTTATGTGGTTTTTGTTATCATAACTGTTTTATATGGCTTTTATCACAACTGTTTTATGTGGTTTTTGTTATCATGACTGTTTTATGTGGTTTTTGTTATCACAACTGTTTTATGTGGCTTTTGTTATCATAACTGTTTTATGTGGCTTTTGTTATAACTGTTTTATGTGGCTTTTGTTATCATAACTGTTTTATGTGGCTTTTGTTATCACAACTGTTTTATATGGCTTTTGTTATCACAACTGTTTTATATGGCTTTTGTTATCATAACTGTTTTATGTGACTTTTGTTATCATAACTGTTTTATGTGGTTTTTGTTATCATAACTGTTTTATGTGACTTTTGTTATCACAACTGTTTTATGTGGCTTTTGTTATCATAACTTTTATGTGGCTTTTGTTATCATAACTGTTTTATGTGGCTTTTGTTATCACAACTGTTTTATGTGGCTTTTGTTATCATAACTTTTATATGGCTTTTGTTATCACAACTGTTTTATATGACTTTTGTTATCATAACTGTTTTATGTGGCTTTTATTATCATAACTGTTTTATGTGACTTTTGTTATCATAACTGTTTTATATGGCTTTTGTTATAACTGTTTTATATGACTTTTGTTATCATAACTGTTTTATGTGACTTTTGTTATCATAACTGTTTTATATGGCTTTTGTTATCACAACTGTTTTATATGGCTTTTGTTATCATAACTGTTTTATATGGCTTTTGTTATCATAACTGTTTTATGTGGCTTTTGTTATAACTGTTTTATGTGGCTTTTATTATCATAACTGTTTTATGTGGCTTTTGTTATCACAACTGTTTTATGTTACTTTTGTTATCATAACTGTTTTATGTGGCTTTTGTTATCATAACTGTTTTATGTGGCTTTTGTTATCACAACTGTTTTATATGACTTTTGTTATCATAACTGTTTTATGTGGTTTTTATTATAATGTTTTATGTGGCTTTTGTTATCACAACTGTTTTATATGACTTTTGTCATCATAACTGTTTTATGTGGCTTTTGTTATAACTGTTTTATGTGGCTTTTGTTATAACTGTTTTATATGGCTTTTGTTATAACTGTTTTATGTGGCTTTTGTTATCATAACTGTTTTATGTGGCTTTTGTTATCATAACTGTTTTATATGGCTGTTATCATAACTGCTTTATGTGGCTTTTGTTATCATAACTGTTTTATATGGCTTTTGTTATAACTGTTTTATGTGGCTTTTGTTATCATAACTGTTTTATGTGGCTTTTGTCATCATAACTGTTTTATATGGCTTTCGTTATCATAACTGTTTTATGTGACTTTTGTTATCATAACTGTTTTATGTGGCTTTTGTTATCATAACTGTTTTATGTGACTTTTGTTATAACTGTTTTATGTGACTTGTTATCACAACTGTTTTATATGGCTTTTGTTATCATAACTTTTATGTGGCTTTTGTTATCATAACTGTTTTATGTGACTTTTGTTATCACAACTGTTTTATGTGGCTTTTGTTATCATAACTGTTTTATGTGATTTTTGTTATCATAACTGTTTTATGTGGTTTTTGTTATCATAACTGTTTTATATGGCTTTTATCACAACTGTTTTATGTGGTTTTTGTTATCATAACTGTTTTATGTGGCTTTTGTTATAACTGTTTTATGTGGCTTTTGTTATCACAACTGTTTTATGTGGTTTTTGTTATCACAACTGTTTTATGTGGCTTTTGTTATCATAACTTTTATGTGACTTTTGTTATCATAACCGTTTTATGTGGCTTTTGTTATCATAACTGTTTTATGTGACTTTTGTTATCACAGCTGTTTTATGTGGCTTTTGTTATAACTGTTTTATGTGGCTTTTATTATCATAACTGTTTTATGGGGCTTTTGTTATCATAACTGTTTTATGTGACTTTTATTATCATAACTGTTTTATGTGGCTTTTGTTATAACTGTTTTATGTGGCTTTTATTATCATAACTGTTTTATGGGGCTTTTGTTATCATAACTGTTTTATGTGGCTTTTGTTATCACAACTGTTTTATATGGCTTTTGTTATCATAACTGTTTTATGTGGCTTTTGTTATACACAACTGTTTTATATGGCTTTTGTTATCATAACTGTTTTATGTGGCTTTTGTTATCATAACTGTTATATGTGGCTTTTGTTATCATAACTGTTTTATGTGGCTTTTATTATCATAACTGTTTTATATGGCTTTTGTTATCATAACTTTTATATGGCTTTTGTTATCACAACTGTTTTATATGGCTTTTGTTATCATAACTGTTTTATGTTACTTTTGTTATCATAACTGTTTTATGTGGCTTTTGTTATCATAACTGTTTTATGTGGCTTTTGTTATCACAACTGTTTTATATGACTTTTGTTATCATAACTGTTTTATGTGGTTTTTATTATCATAACTGTTTTATGTGGCTTTTGTTATCACAACTGTTTTATATGACTTTCGTTATAACTGTTTTATGTGGCTTTTGTTATAACTATTTTATGTGGCTTTTGTTATAACTGTTTTATGTGGCTTTTGTTATAACTGTTTTATGTGACTTTTGTTATCATAACTGTTTTATGTGACTTTTGTTATCACAACTGCTTTATATGGCTTTTGTTATCATAACTGTTTTATATGGCTTTTGTTATCATAAACTGTTATATATGGCTTTTATTATCATAACCGTTTTATATGGCTTTTGTTATCACAACTGTTTTATACGGCTTTTGTTATCATAACTGTTTTATATGGCTTTTGTTTTCATAACTGTTTTATGTGGCTTTTGTTATCGCAACTGTTTTATGTGGCTTTTGTTATAACTGTTTTATGTGTCTTTTGTTATCATAACTGTTCTATGTGGCTTTTGTTATCATAACTGTTTTATGTGGCTTTTGTTATCATAACTGTTTTATGTGGCTTTTGTTATCATAACTGTTTTATGTGGCTTTTGTTATCATAACTGTTTTATGTGGCTTTTGTTATCATAACTGTTTTATGTGGCTTTTGTTATCATAACTGTTTTATGTGGCTTTTATCATCATAACTGTTTTATATGGCTTTTGTTATCATAACTGTTTTATATGGCTTTTGTTATCATAACTGTTTTATGTGGCTTTTGTTATCATAACTGTTTTATGTGGCTTTTATCATAACTGTTTTATGTGGTTTTGTTATCATAACTGTTTTATGTGGCTTTTGTTATCATAACTGTTTTATATGGCTTTTGTTATAACTGTTTTATGTGGTTTTTGTTATCATAACTGTTTTATATGGCTTTTGTTATAACTGTTTTATATGGCTTTTATCACAACTGTTTTATATGGCTTTTGTTATAAAATTTATGTGGCTTTTGTTATCATAACTGTTTTATATGGCTTTTGTTTCATAACTGTTTTATATGGCTTTTGTTATAACTCTTTTATGTGGCTTTTGTTATCATAACTGTTTTATGTGGCTTTTGTTATAACTGTTTTATGTGACTTTTGTTATCATAACTGTTTTATGTGACTTTTGTTATCACAACTGCTTTATATGGCTTTTCTTATCATAACTGTTTTATATGGCTTTTGTTATCATAACTGTTATGTATGGCTTTTGTTATCATAACCGTTTTATATGGCTTTTGTTATCACAACTGTTTTATATGGCTTTTGTTATCATAACTGTTTTATGTGGCTTTTGTTATCACAACTGTTTTATGTGGCTTTTGTTATCATAACTGTTTTATGTGGCTTTTGTTTTCATAACTGTTTTATGTGGCTTTTGTTATAACTGTTTTATGTGGCTTTTGTTATCATAACTGTTTTATGTGGCTTTTGTTTTTCATAACTGTTTTATGTGACTTTTGTTATCATAACTGTTTTATGTGACTTTTGTTGTCATAACTGTTTTATGTGGCTTTTGTTATCATAACTGTTTTATGTGACTTTTGTTATCATAACTGTTTTATGTGGCTTTTGTTATCACAACTGTTTTATATGGCTTTTTATCATAACTGTTTTATGTGGCTTTTGTTATCACAACTGCTTTATATGGCTTTTATCGCAACTGTTTTATGTGGTTTTTGTTATCATAACTGTTTTATATGACTTTTGTTATCATAACTGTTTTCTGTGGCTTTTGTTATCATAACTGTTTTATATGGCTTTTGTTATCACAACTGTTTTATTGGCTTTTGTTATCATAACTGTTTTATGTGGCTTTTGTTATCATAACTGTTTTATGTGGCTTTTGTTATCATAACTGTTTTATGGGGCTTTTGTTATCATAACTGTTTTATGTGACTTTTGTTATCACAACTGTTTTATGTGGCTTTTGTTATCATAACTGTTTTATATGGCTTTTGTTATCATAACTGTTTTATGTGGCTTTTGTTATAACTTTTTATGTGGCTTTTGTTATCATAACTGTTTTATGTGGCTTTTGTTATCATAACTGTTTTATGTGACTTTTGTTATCATAACTGTTTTATGTGACTTTTGTTATCATAACTGTTTTATGTGGCTTTTGTTATCATAACTGTTTTATGTGACTTTTGTTATCATAACTGTTTTATGTGGTTTTTGTTATCATAACTGTTTTATGTGACTTTTGTTATCATAACTGTTTTATGTGACTTTTGTTATCATAACTGTTTTATGTGGCTTTTGTTATCATAACTGTTTTATGTGACTTTTGTTATCATAACTGTTTTATGTGGTTTTTGTTATCATAACTGTTTTATGTGGCTTTTGTTATCATAACTGTTTTATATGGCTTTTGTTATAACTGTTTTATGTGGTTTTTGTTATCATAACTGTTTTATATGGCTTTTGTTATCACAACTGTTTTATGTGGCTTTTGTTATAACTGTTTTATGTGGCTTTTGTTATCATAACTTTTATATGGCTTTTGTTATCATAACTGTTTTATGTGGCTTTTGTTATAACTGTTTTATGTGGCTTTTGTTATCATAACTTTTATATGGCTTTTGTTATCATAACTGTTTTATATGGCTTTTGTTATAACTGTTTTATGTGGCTTTTGTTATCATAACTGTTTTATGTGGCTTTTGTTATCATAACTGTTTTATATGGCTGTTGTTATCATAACTGCTTTATGTGGCTTTTGTTATCACAACTGTTTTATATGGCTTTTGTTATCATAACTGTTTTATATGGCTTTTGTTATCATAACTGTTTATATGGCTTTTGTTATCATAACTGTTTTATATGGCTTTTGTTATCATAACTGTTTTATATGGCTTTTGTTATAACTGTTTTTATGTGGCTTTTGTTATCATAACTGTTTTATGTGGCTTTTGTCATCATAAACTGTTTTATGTGGCTTTCGTTATCATAACTGTTTTATGTGGCTTTTGTTATCACAACTGCTTTTATGTGGTTTTTGTTATCACAACTGTTTTATGACTTTTGTTATAACTGTTTTATGTGACTTTTGTTATCGTAACTGTTTTATGTGACTTTTGTTATCATAACTGTTTTATGTGGTTTTTGTTATCACAACTGTTTTATGTGACTTTGTTATCATAACTTTTATGTGACTTTCTTATATAACTGTTTTATGTGACTTTTGTTATCACAAATGTTTTATGTGGTTTTCGTTATCATAACTGTTTTATGTGGCTTTTGTTATCACAACTGTTTTATGTGGCTTTCTTTTATCATAACTGTTTTATGTGGCTTTTGTTATCATAACTGTTTTATGTGCTTTTTTATAACTGTTTTATGTGGCTTTTGTTATCATAAACTGTTTATGTGGTTTTGTTATCATAACTGTTTTATGTGGCTTTTGTTATCATAACTGTTTTATGTGGCTTTTGTTATCATAACTGTTTTATGTGGCTTTCGTTATCAACTGTTTTATGTGGCTTTTGTTATCATAACTGTTTTATGTGGCTTTTGTTATCATAACTGTTTTATGTGGCTTTCTTTATCATAACTGTTTTATGTGGCTTTCTTTACCATAACTGTTTTATGTGGCTTGCGATATCTCAGTTGGTTAGCACGCCATCACTAATAATGCAGGGGTAGTGGGTTCATCCCTCAGGTGGTCTGAATTTTTTTGTGAGGAACCAGTCACCATGGTGTAGAGGTTTGCGCAATGGACTGTCCAGTGGAAGGTTGTGGGTTCAAATCCCCATCAGTTCTTTCAAAACCACTGGGGATTTTTTGGCTCCAACTGGCTCCTCCCCAGAGCAGAGCATGCTATGGGCTCACTGGGAAGACTGGCACCACACAGTTCAGTCTCATCCACTTCACCAACGCATCATTGAGTGTGTTGCTCAAATGTTCTTGCCAACACTGCAGGGTCTGTATCTCTCGGGCCTGCTTGTCGCCAGCATATATTATGATAGTAAGCGAAGAGTATAGCCCTGTCAGCATTCTTAACTCTGAAAGGAACTCCAAGCATCATGATTATCATCCCCTTCATCATCATCATCATCATCGTTGTGTAAAAAATGTCCCAACTTGTGTGGCCATTAAGATGGCACTGAGAATGGGACAACAACAGCAACATTCGTCATGAGGACCTTTAGCTCAGTTGGTTACAGCGCTGTGGTCATAACACAAAGGTCAAATGTTTGACCCCAATATTGGTACCATGTTCTTCTTCTTCTTCTTCTTGTGTGTGTGTGTGTGTGTGTGTGTGTGTGTGTGTGTGTGTGTGTGTGTGTGTGTGTGTGTGTGTGTGTGTGTGTGTGTGTGTGTGTGTGTGTGTGTGTGTGATGTGTGTGTGTGTGTCCCCATTAAGTGAGTTGGTTAGAGCACCATGCTCCTATTACATGGGTCATGGATTTGACCCTCAGGTAGGCCACAGGACTTTTTCATGGTGCAGTTGGTTCTTCTGTGACAGCCATGGACTGAACGTCTCGAGTTCAATCCCAGCCCACAACATTAAAACTGGCTGTTAGGTGCCCACATAAATGCTACAATCATTCTGTAGCTGCCCACCTTAATGCTACAATCATTCTGTAGCTGCCCACCTTCATGCTACAATCATTCTGTAACTGCCCACCTTCATGCTACAATCATTCTGTAGCTGCCCACCTTAATGCTACAATCATTCTGTAGCTGCCCACCTTCATGCTACAATCATTCTGTAGCTGCCCACCTTAATGCTACAATCATTGTGTAACTGCCCACCTTAATGCTACAATCATTCTGTAACTGCCCACCTTCATGCTACAATCATTCTGTAGCTGCCCACCTTAATGCTACAATCATTCTGTAACTGCCCACCTTCATGCTACAATCATTCTGTAGCTGCCCACCTTAATGCTACAATCATTCTGTAGCTGCCCACCTTCATGCTACAATCATTCTGTAGCTGCCCACCTTAATGCTACAATCATTCTGTAGCTGCCCACCTTAATGCTACAATCATTCTGTAACTGCCCACCTTCATGCTACAATCATTCTGTAGCTGCCCACCTTAATGCTACAATCATTCTGTAACTGCCCACCTTAATGCTACAATCGTGTAGCTGCCCACCTTAATGCTACAATCATTCTGTAGCTGCCCACCTTCATGCTACAATCATTCTGTAGCTGCCCACCTTAATGCTACAATCATTCTGTAACTGCCCACCTTCATGCTACAATCATTCTGTAGCTGCCCACCTTAATGCTACAATCATTCTGTAGCTGCCCACCTTAATGCTACAATCATTCTGTAACTGCCCACCTAAATGCTACAATCATTCTGTAACTGCCCACCTTAATGCTACAATCATTCTGTAGCTGCCCACCTTCATGCTACAATCATTGTGTAACTGCCCACCTTAATGCTACAATCATTCTGTAGCTGCCCACCTTCATGCTACAATCATTGTGTAGCTGCCCACCTTATGCTACAATCATTCTGTAGCTGCCCACCTTAATGCTACAATCATTCTGTAGCTGCCCACCTTAATGCTACAATCATTGTGTAGCTGCCCACCTTCATGCTGCAATCATTGTGTAGCTGCCCACCTTCATGCTACAATCATTCTGTAGCTGCCCACCTTAATGCTACAATCATTCTGTAGCTGCCCACCTTAATGCTACAATCATTCTGTAACTGCCCACCTTAATGCTACAATCATTCTGTAGCTGCCCACCTTAATGCTACAATCATTGTGTAGCTACCCACCGTCATGCTGCAATCATTGTGTAGCTGCCCACCTTAATGCTACAATCATTGTGTAGCTGCCCACCTTAATGCTACAATCATTGTGTAGCTGCCCACCTTCATGCTGCAATCATTGTGTAGCTGCCCACCTTAATGCTACAATCATTGTGTAGCTGCCCACCTTCATGCTGCAATCATTGTGTAGCTGCCCACCTTAATCCTACAATCATTGTGTAGCTGCCCACCTTAATGCTACAATCATTGTGTAGCTGCCCACCTTTATGCTGCAATCATTGTGTAGCTGCCCACCTTCATGCTACAATCATTCTGTAACTGCCCACCTTAATTTTACAGACATACAAAAATGCTGACCTTCAGCTGTTCTTTTACTAAGGATTGTACAATACATCTCAAAAGTATTCAAAATGGATTGTCAGCCACAACCATAAACACAGGTTGTGTGTGTGGACAGTACAAAAATACTTTGACCACATGACCAAAAAGTTCACAATAACAGACTATCATTACCCTGGCAGTGTAAGCTGGAAGAAACATTGGAAAACCAAGAGTACAGAACAATATTAACAGAAACTGTACAGAATAATGTTAATAGAAACTGTACAGAATAATGTTAACAGAAACTGTACAGAATAATGTTAACAGAAACTGTACAGAATAATGTTAACAGAAACTGTACAGAATAATGTTAACAGAAACTGTACAGAATAATGTTAACAGAAACAGAACGTCACCTTGAGTTTTGCCATCTCTTTGGCCTTTTCTGGGTTCCACTCCTCCCCCCTTCTATACGCCAACAACTCTTCATCAGATGGAGCAAACTCCTGCACAAAACAGCGGACAAGTTGATATCAATATTTGTGGACCACAATTTTCATATTCTTTCGATCTTATATCAGAGATTGATTAAATCCTTTCATTCCCACACCATCTCATCACTTCCCAATAAGAGGACAAAAAATTGACGCATTCTACATAATCATAATAAAATATATCACCGACTTCTGGCACACAAACCAGGTTGGACAACGTGCCTTCTGATCGTCTAGAAAAAAAAAACCACGGCTTATTTTCTTTTTTCTTTCCGTTTTCAAGGTTTTCTTAATAACTGCTTGATTTCAAATTTAAGTTTCAGTTTGCCAAAGACAGCAAGATACTTAAGTGCTCTAATGATTCCATGTGCACTAAGACTACAAAGACACGAGGAAAAAATTAAAGTTCACAAGTAACACATGATCCACACTTACAGTGCTGTGATAAGTCCATGTGCACTAAGACTACAAAGACACAAGGAAAGAATTAACTCAATCGAGTCACAGTCTTCAGGGTCATTCTGCCTCCTCCATTCAGAGGATTCTTAGCACATTTTAAAAAAATATAGAAAAACAACCAAATAAAGTAGACAAACAAAGTAAAATGATACAGAAAGACCAGGATTAGATCTTTACAAATAATCTTACTTTATTTATGGTATTCCGTGTACTTGTAAATGATGAGGTATCCAAATAGATATCCAAAGGGGGGTAGTTTTTTTTTTTTGATGGATATGAACACACACTGTGAAACAGTTTTAGATGAAGTCCAGAACATGATTTCGATGCCATGGATGTTTCAAATCACAAGATTACTGGTAGTTGTCACTTTTTGCGTACAGTTGCTCCAGAGCACAAAATATTTACAGAATTGTGAGGTTCGACTTGCTTTCCTTGACGCCACTTGCGAAATTTGCATGTCGTGGGTAGCGCTGAAAAAAGGCTACTGTTGTCTTTGTTTCACATTGCCACAAACGGTCTAAGGTAAATAAATGCTGTAAACATACCCTAGTTTCGGTTCCCAGTGAGTTTTCCCTATAACTGACGCTTCTGACATAAAAAAAAATACAAATGTCCGCCGTCGATAAATCGACGTCGCGTACCCAAGCAGTAAACGGAAGTGACGGAGATTTTCTTCCGGCACGAAGCGATTGAGTTAAAGCTTCACAAGCAACACATGGTCCACACTTACAGTGCTCTGATAAGTCCATGTGCACTCTCACCTGTCTCACCTGTCGGCGTCACCGGGAACAGTGTTGGCCGCTGCACATGATGTCCTCACAAGTTGCCTCCAGCACTCTCGATCTTGGCTAAGTCTGACCACCTCCTGGAGTTTCTTGCCACTGATGTTTGTGATGTTTCTAGCAAGTGATGCAGGTGGCCGTCCTCTGTTTCTCTTTCCTTCCACTTTACCTTGGAGGACAGTGGACATCAAGTCTGTTCTCTCATTACGGATTGCGTGTCCAACATATTTCAGTTTCCTCCGTTGTATGAGTACTAGAAGCTTGCGTGTAGTACCCAACTCATTCAGTATGCTTTCATTTGAGCGCCTATCCGTCCATTTGACCCTCAGCAGTCTTCGGTAAAACCACAGCTCTGCTGCTTCCACTCGTCTTTCATCCTCTTTCTTCATTGTCCATGCCTCGCAGCCGTATAACATCACTGGCCAGACAAGACATTTTAAGAGTTTTATCTTAAGGTCTGCTGTTATGCTGTGGTCTTTCCAAATATTGTTCAATTGAACCATACTGTTCTTGGCCATTCCAATTCTCATCTTTATGTCTTTTGAGCATGTTCCATCGTGTGTCTTGACTGAACCTAAATATCTAAAGTCCTTGACATTTTCTAGAGGGACCTGGTTTAGCATGATCTGGTCCTGTCTAGTGTTATATTTGCCTGCAACATGCATAACCTTTGTCTTCTTTGAATTTAAGTCCAGCCCAGCTGCCTTTCCAACCCGGTCTACCCTGTACAGGATCCTCCTAGAGCCTGTAATGTTGTCTGCCAGTAATCCTGTGTCATCTGCGTAGCGTAAATTTGACAGGTTTCTACCACCAATATTTACTCCCATGTCTTCTATGTCTGCTTCTCTCATGATATGTTCAGTGTATATGCTGAAGAGATGTGGAGACAGGATGCAACCTTGCCTTACCCCTTTAGTGATGTTAAAAAATTTGCAGTTTTGATTATTCCATCTGATTGTTGCTTTTTGATCATTATATAATGAAGCTATGAGGGAAACCAGATGTCTTGGAAAACCCATTTTGATCATGAAGTGGAAAAGACTTTGGTGAATCACGCTATCAAATGCTTTGCTGTAGTCAATGAAAACGATGAACATCTCTTGGTCTGTGTTTTTAATCTTTTCTATCAATATCTGGAGTACAAACAGCATATCTATTGTTCCCCTGTTTTTCCTATAGCCTGCCTGACAGTCGGATAGCTCTTCCTCTACTTTTGGCTTTAACCTGTTTAAAATTATTATCAGCAGTATTTTACTGGCATGACTGATCAGTGCAATTGTTCTATAATTGTTGCAGTCTTTGACATGTGCACTAAGTCTACAAAAGACATGAGGAAAGAATTAAAGTTCACAAGCAACACATGGTCCACACTTACAGTGCTCTGATAAGTCCATGTGCACTAAGTCTACAAAAGACATGAGGAAAGAATTAAAGTTCACAAGCAACACATGGTCCACACTTACAGTGCTCTGATAAGTCCATGTGCACTAAGTCTACAAAAGACATGAGGAAGGAATTAAAGCTTCACAAGCAACACATGGTCCACATTTACAAAAACCTCTCCAGTACAATACAAGTCACAGTGAACAGCACAACCAACAACAGTGTCAAAGTCTACATATAAATGACCAAAACCTGGAAGAGGTTAACAATTTCAAGCACCAAAGGATTTCTCTGCTCAGAGACAGCAGGTACACGGCAGAAATCTACATGAGGATCGCAACAGCAACGGTAAAACACAGCAGCATCATTCTTCACAACAAACAAAGACTGTACAATTCTGAAGAGTCTCCTTACTTCACTGTGGCTGTGAAACTTGGACACTGCTTACTGACTCAAAGAAGGAAATCAAGGCTTCTGGATTTAAGATCAAAAATGCTTAAGCAAACTCAAACGCAAGATTTTGTCTACAGGCACGTATGTGAACAGACGTTAAAAGAAACAATGAGCTAACAAATTTGTGCAAAGTAGGATCAACACATGGGAAGCTTGCAACAAGCCCTCTTTGCTACAATGAAGCAATGCAAGCTTGCCTGATTTATCATATAATGACACACTATCCCAGACCAGTCATCTGGGAACCCTGGATGGAGACCATCACCAAGATCAACAGAAGAACAGCTGGGTGGCAAACAGAAAACAATGGACCAACCTCAGCATGCCTGACCTGCTTGCTGCTCCATTCCACAGACAAGGATGGATGACCATATCTGCATCCCATCAGTCCCCTCCCCACCCCTCCCAACCCATCCACAAATGATACCACCACTTGCAAGACTAAACAATGACCACTGCACAACTGTGCAAATATCTTATCCTAGTTTGGCAAAAAAACATTTTATCTCCCACAACAGAGAGAGATAAGAGACAGAACAGGTGATAAAATGTGTCATAACATAAAAAAGACAACATCTAGATAGGATGTCCAACTGTAAAAGACTGATAAAATGTGTCATAACATAAAAAAGACACAACTTCTAGATAGGATGTCCAACTGTAAAAGACTGATAAAATGTGTCATAACATAAACAAGACACAACATCTAGATAGGATGTCCAACTGTAAAAGACTGATAAAATGTGTCATAACATAAAAAAGACACAACTTCTAGATAGGATGTCCAACTGTAAAAGACTGATAAAATGTGTCATAACATAAACAAGACACAACTTCTAGATAGGATGTCCAACTGTAAAAGACTGATAAAATCCATTCACAATCTTTAAATAGGATGGACACTGATAAAATCCATTCACAATCTTTAAATAGGATGGACACTGATAAAATCCATTCACAATCTTTAAATAGGATGGACACTGATAAAATCCACTCACAATTTCCTAACGAGGTGGACAATTAGGAGTGTTCTGAGCTTACAGTTTTTGTGCTTTGTATCTGCTTCTATGCTAGCTGAATGGGTAGCGCAAACTATGTTAGATTTGAGAAATTCCACAACATGGGAGATAATTCCTACGTGACTCTCAAGAGTTATGTCCTTTGGTTGATATTATAAAAATTCTCCCTGCTTCCCTCTTATTTTTTTGGTTTTGATTATCAAAGACTTATGTAAAAATCAAAAGACTGTCCTGCAGATATTACACTTTGTTCACAAATACACACACATGTTACTTTACACACAGATCATACAAGTGATTCTCCCCCAATAAAATGCTCAATGAAAATTAAGTCCAAAATGAAAGTCAACACCACACATATGCATTACCCACCTTCTTCCAAACCATGACATATCTGTCTTCCTCTTCATGACCAAATGAAAATGATGTCAGGCCTGCCACCTCTGCAACCTCGTGTCTACACAAACAAAGCAATTTACTTTTAAAATCATTTCTGTGATGCAGGTTTGTTCAATAATAAAAGTGACATGAAACATTCCTCCTTACTTGTACAGTTCCTATCCTAGCTTTAAAAACAAATAAACAAGTTGTGCTTTACCAGGAACAAAAAGACAAGTTATGTTTTACCAGGAACAAAAAGACAAGTTGTGCTTTACCAGGAACAAAAAGACAAGTTGTGCTTTACCAGGAACAAAAAGACAAGTTGTGCTTTACCAGGAACAAAAAGAATGTATGCCCATGAAAGATGGAGCAGCAACATTCCACTTGCTTGGTGATCTGTGTGCTGCCCATCTTGATGTTCACATCATTCTGGTGATCTGTGTGCTGCACATCTTGATGTTCACATCATTCTGGTGATCTGTGTGCTGCCCATCTTGATGTTCACATCATTCTTGTGATCTGTGTGCTGCCCATCTTGATGTTCACATCATTCTGGTGATCTGTGTGCTGCACATCTTGAAGTTCACATCATTCTGGTGATCTGTGTGCTGCCCATCTTGATGTTCACATCATTCTGGTGATCTGTGTGCTGCACATCTTGATGTTCACATCATTCTGCTGATCTGTGTGCTGCCCACCTTGGTGTTCACATCATTCTGGTGATCTGTGTGCTGCCCATCTTGGTGTTCACATCATTCTGGTGATGTCTACTTTAGTGTTCCACAGATTCTGTTTCCTCATCCCACCCCCATTTCCATTTCAAGACCTTGCCAGTGTATAGAGTCTGCCAGATCAGGGTGGAGCACATATGGAATTGTCCAAGGGTGTTGAATCCTTCCTGAATAAACTTGGAAATCCAAGTCCTCAATGTTCTCCATACTGGTCACTCCACAGATCTGTCAGTGTCATGCACCTTCAACAGCTGACTTGCTTTGTCTGCCATGCCACAAACAAAAGCCTCACAAAAAAAAAATGAACAGTGAGCCTATAAACAATGAGGCTGTACTTCCATGGAACCACAAGCATACACTCATTCTCACTCTACCATGCACACACATACACATACACACATACACGTCCATGCATGCAAGCGTGCATACACGCACGCACACACACACACAGTGACACACACACACAAAAGCACATATGTGAAAAGATGGTATAAGAAACAATGAACACACACACAAACATTATCAATCAAAATTGAGTTCTTTATGCTTTTTCCAGAAGGACGTATATAAGAGCCACATTGACGCGTTGTTGGGTCTTGGCTAAGAACTCTGTCAAGAGTGTGAGGGATAGATCTCAAGTGGAATAAAAACTGAGGGCATGGATTTTGCTGTTGAAGTTACAGGTAACCAAAGCCAGCAGGAAACCATCTTATACGAGGGAAGTAAACAGGGGGAAATATCTATTTAACATTAATGAAAATATCAGTGAAGCAGTTCTGTTCTGAGTTTGTTCAAGAGAGGTTTCTTGCAATCTCACAATAAGACAATTCCATATGCTCTCCATCAAGTTCTGCCAGCAATTAAATATCTGGCAGACACTTTAAGCCTGAACAAGACCCCCAACATGCTGGCAAATTAGGGTGTGAAGGGGGAGAGCTATGAAACATATGAAACACTAAGCTGACACCAGCAGAATGACTGGCTCATTACAATGGGCAGCGAACAGATCAGTCTTTATGTTGCTGGCTGTGACTCAGTGTGAGTGTGACTGAAATAAAGACATCCACGAACCTATCAAAAAAGCAAGCCACACCACTAATGAACAACCATCTTTGAAATGGACTTACACAATTCACCGAAACACCTTGTCAAATAAACTTACACAATTGACCGAAACACCTTGTCAAATGGACTTACACAATTGACCAAAACACCTTGTCAAAATGGGCTTACACAATTGACCGAAACATCTTGTCAAATAGACTTGACCGAAACACCTTGTCAAATGGACTTACACAATTGACCGAAACACCTTGTCAAATGGACTTACACAATTGACCGAAACACCTTGTCAAATGGACTTACACAATTGACCGAAACACCTTGTCAAATGGCTCAAATTTGTATTTCTGCTGCTGTCCATCTTTGATGAATTCGTGTATTCGCTTCTGAATCTGAAAATGTCAAAATAAAGGTCACTTAATCAGCTTACAATGTTATATGTCTAACTGATTTTGTAATTTCTATGCACTCTTCAATCATTTTCATAAAATTAAGAGATATGATCTGCATAAACTAAGTAAAAATGTTCACAACAACTCAAACACTACAATCAAATGAGCAGTTTCTCTGAAAACAGCTTTCTAAATGTATTCATATTTCATGTTTTACTTCTAAATTCATTTAAACAAACTTTTGAGTATCACATTAATATTATAATAATTAATCAAATCAATGCTTTCAGTGAAAGTCAGAGAGAAGGTAATGTATGTGAATGAGTGCATGTTTGCATGTGAGCATTTGAGACTGTGTGAATGTGTACATATACATAATATCTGTGTGTCTATGCCTGTGTAGACTGTGTGTGTGTCCTTAGTAAAGCTGCAAAGTTTATGTGTGGATCTTACCAAATTTGGGACAACTTCTGACCCAAACAGATATCACAAATATTTAAAGGTTGAATGGATATTTGTCATATATGCATAACTCACTTTCATGTTCATTTTGTACAAAATGGCTTTACACAGCTTCAACGATTTTATGAAGTTACATTAAAATTCAAGTCAAATGCTATGTGATAGATAATACAAAATAATCATATGAAAAAAAAATGTAAATAAAGTTCTATCACATTTCAACAACAATTATTCTGCTGTTTAAGAACAGTATATTACAAAACTTATTGCTAACCCTACGTACCTTCATCTAACGTTGATTACGAAAAAGTCACTTACTTTTTCGCGGAAATCTGACAACCTTTTCCTCTCTGCTTCTTTCTGTTTTTCCATCATTTTTCTCTGAGCTGTTAAAAAAAAAAGACATATATATGAAACTAAGAAATATGATGAACAAAGTTTCTGTTTCAGTTTCTCAAGACAGTTTCACTTTATCCAGAAAATGTTTCTACATTCCACATTATTAGTGATCCCACTGATCCCATATGATGGAGAAGATCCAAGTAAATTATGAAAACTCACCAACTTTGCTTCACGTCCCTCTTGGTAAAATCAGTCTCATCTCCAGACCCTCCTCAGACCAAATGGCCTGCTGCATTGCTAGCTCTGTTGTTAATAATGACCCAAGAATGGACTGACTGATGGTCACAGGATACTATTACGACTTGATCGTAAACAAAATAAAAAATCTAGGAGGAGGAAAATGAAGCTGAGACTGCAAAGTACCTTTCGTTCATCCAACATGGTAGTATAAGTGATCATTATTGATGAACACAACAGATAAGCAGTAAAGTAAGAACAATCTAACTGGACGATCTAAGTTTCAACATGCCTCATACTGACCTTTGCTAAAGGAGGGAGATTTTTTATATCTCCCAGGCAAATGTATGCAGGGACTTACTTGAAGTGAACTCTCTTTGTGTATAAAACATGCAGAACATTAGGTCTAAATGTATTTAATGCAAGACTGTAATTGTAAACCATGTCAGTATTCAATGGCTATGTATCTAATGGAAGACACTGTAAACCATGTCAGTATTCAACGGTTTACAAAACATGAATTGAAAGTATCCAGCATGTACATCTGCTTAAGGTGAAGCATGCAGGTATCCAAGAAAACATTGCTCACAACACACACACACACATACACACACACACACACACACACACACACACACACACACACACACACACACACACACACACACAAAAGGCTACCATCTTCTTCTTCTCATCCCATAACCACTTAAAACCAGCATGGTCATTATGCAAACTTATGGGATATAAAACAACACACAGAATCTTCCAAACTCTGTCTCTGAGGTGCAGCAACTAGCAGTTCAGGTAAACCGATACTGACCCAGTCTTTGATACTTGCCACCCAGCTCTTCCTCTAGTATTAGACTATTGCCATGATCCAGAAGAACAAGAAAACCAATATAAGCGCGTATCCAACAAAACAAAACAAAACAAGCGCAAATTTTCGGCCAACTAGCCTTTGTCAAGCGCGAACGCACGGTCACAGACGAGGGGCAGGGATTGATTGATTGATTTGGTTGAATTTTTACGTCGACACCCACCTCAGGTGATATGGCCGACGGGGATAACCATCCCAGGGAAGTGGGGGAAGGGGGACCTATCTAATCCTACACTGACACCACCAGAACAACAATGATGTTAATAAGATGGAACAGTGAGAAGGCCAGTTTTAATATAGTGCACCCCGGGATTGAACCCACAACCATTAGCATGTGAATCTGACGCTCAAACCAACTGAGCTACTGTGGCCCGCACGAGGCGGCAGGGAAGTTTTTAGTCCTGTTTTTATTATCCATTGTTTGGTGTTTGTAGTCTGTTTGTGACCGTGCGTTCGCGCTTGACAAAGGCTAGTTGGCCGAAAATTTGCGCTTGTTTTGTTTTGTTTCGTTGGATACGCGCTTATATTGGTTTTCTTGTTCTTCTGGTTCCTGTTTGCTTGGGCGCGGGCAGTCACACTTGTTTTGGATATATTGCCATGATGATTACTCAAGACTACTGACTGCCTTCTTTCAAATCAAATTTACCAGAAGCTGCTGGCTAGAACAACATACTTTTGATCATATAGATATGCCTTTCCTTTATTCTATTTCATGCGAATTCAATTTATCCGCCGTAGGCCCTAATACTAATTAAACGCACGAAAACTAGTCTTGCTAGAATAGAACCAGACGGCATCATCCTGTCTTTCTTAAAACTAAACAAAGCGAGATTAGGATATTACTGATATAATAATAACATCATGTGGCCAAAACATTCGCATTTTAACGTCATAAGATCTATTACCTTCTGCTTTCTTTCTCTCGGAACCCCCAATTCTTGGGGGCATTTCCATGGACTTCAGAATTGATCCCAAAAAATCATCCATACTCGTGGTTGTGATGCGAAGTTAGAATACGGGTACACGATCACGGTGTATCTCAGGAAATGACCCTTCAGTCAAAAAAGACCGGTGCAAGAACTCAGTTTCTTCTTCCTGTTCAGGGCTGAAACTAACACATATGATCGATCGAGTCCTCCAACGTGGATAGCTAGGCCAAACAAAGCACGCAGGTCTTTTCATGAAATTTTCTTTAACTTGTTTGGTAAGTTGGTTGATGTTGGGGGGGGGGGGGGGGGGCTTTTTTTTTTTTAGGGAGGATTTCCATAACAAGTCAAATTTTTAAAAGAATATAAATTTTGTAAAAAGATTTGTGAAATGGATGAATACAAAACGTACATAAAGCAGTTTGAAATGTTGTGACTGCTAATTAAGCCTGCTAACTGTTTGAGATCTCCAGGACTAGCTTTCTCGTTGCTGCGGAACTACGTTGTTCCCTTGAAGGGCAAGATGGTTGCGATGAGTCTGCTGCGCCCGGCCTTGGGCCAGTGTGCTCGAATTATGCTGCTCCGTGGCAGTGTTGTTGCAAGTAGAACCCCAGCAACAGGTTTGCTGTTCACGTTTATCTTTCCATTTGACTAAAGTGTTCATGATCACAGCCTCTTTATTGGTGTGTGCTTTTGTACTGACTAACTCCAGTATGAGTATCTGCCACTGTCTGACTGTGACTGTCGTGACTGTCACCGTGACTGTGTACCGTCACGATTGATACTTGATTATAATTTATATTCATACTACTTCTGTTTATCGTTAGATCTAAATCACTCCTGTGACAACAGTTACAGTGTTTGTGTCGCTGTGTACATGTACATGCATGCATGTTTATGATCAGACTGATAGGGCTGGAAATGAAGAAAATGTGTTAGGTGGAGAAATGTGTTCCTTGTTTTGTTTCCCAGGGTCGGCTGAAACTGAAACGAACTATCAAAACTGCATCATCAGTTAACCCTGTAACTGCCACACTTATTTTATGTTCAGTGACAACTATTTGTGGAAGGATTTTTGGTCATGGATGGTAATGATTTAAAATAAATCGAGGAAAGCGTGTGACATTCTGAAGAAAGGACAATGAACATAGGCCTACTACACAGTTATGACAAGTTCACATGAATTCAGTAATTCTCCTGGAGATGAACGACCAATGAAATTGTAGGCTATATGAATATTTCATATCCAGATTTTCAACATTCGTCTTAGTGTGCCTGGAAAAGCACAAAGTTTACAAAAAAATTCTAAGGAAAAAGCATGAACAATTAAAAAAAAAAACCCACCTCTATCATAAATGTACCACTATCAGTATCCAAACCAGACTGTTGATTCTGATTAACCCTTTGACTCCCGCACCCTGTCTACCAGCATCCGGCATTGTCAACCATGCTAGCAAGGCGAAAGCTTAACCCTTTGATTCCCTTACCCTGTTCACCAGCTTTCTTCACGAAGCTGGTGGAAAGGGTGAGGGAATCAATGGGTTAACTTTTTGTGCAGTTGATAGGGTGCGAGAGTCAAAGGGTTAAGTAACTGTTTACATTTTCACAGACCCTCCCCCCCCCCCCCCTTCCTAGCTGCTTGCATAAAAAAATCTTGAAGTTGAACTCACAAAGTTTGTGACCAGTCTTACTTTTGAGCTCTTTGGAAACACTCCATACTATAAACACACACACACCACACACACACACACACACACACACACACACACACACACACACACACACTAAATGCAATGTGGTTATGTCAGGCAGCTGTCAATGTTTAATAGTCCTTTGGGGGGGGGGGGGGGGGAGATGGAAATGGGGGAGTAGCATTGTGAACTTGTATGGCCTATGGGTGTATGCATGCGGGTATGTGTATTTGTGTGAAATGCTGTCGCAAAGCAGGTAGAAAGAAACTCTAGGGAGAGCTAGACAACAGAAGGTCTTCAGAGAAGTAACCCCCTTTAGACAAGTGTTTCGGCCCTGAACTCCTTACAGTTACACTCTCGGGGGGCCGGGCCATATCCAGGTCATGACTCCTGGATGCCCTTCTGCTGCTGTCTATATTTACCAGAACCATCAGCGTGGATGTCTTTGGCACTATCATGACTATGGTTTAAATCCTGGCCTTGGTCATCCAACGTCTCACCTGCTATCGCAGTGCGCTGCTGCTGGTTCGTATGAGTCTTCTTTCCAGTGTCCTTCGGTCTTTCCCGAATGTCCTCCGAACTATTCCCGGAAGTCAATGGATTGACCATGTGCAGGTAGAAAGAAACTCTAGGGAGAGCTAGACAACAGAAGGTCTTCAGAGAAGTAACCCCCTTTAGACAAGTGTTTCGGCCCTGAACTCCTTACAGTTACACTCTCGGGGGGCCGGGCCACATCCAGGTCATGACTCCTGGATGCCCTTCTGCTGTTGTCTATTTTTTTTTTTTTTTCCCACGCCCGGGAGCGAACCTGGGCGATTCTGCGCTTCAGAACTGCGGTACGCGGTTTTACCAATGTGCTAACGGGGCACACATCATCTGTAGGGAATTTAATCCTTATGAAGTTCATTTTTGGTTCCTCCTTGCCCAGATCCAGCTTGAGCTCCTTTCTGCTGCCTCTGCCATCGCTTTAAGGGCTCTAGTCCTCTTCTTCCCAGAAATGGCGAGTTGTTTCATGAGATCATAAGCGGAGGTGCCCACAAACCCTCTTGCCCCGACCTCTATGGCGAAGATTTTGACCCGCAGACCTGCTTTCTTCAGGGTGCTGGCAAGACCGGCATATTTTTCGGTCTTGTAGATATGTGCTTCTTCCATTCTGCTTTCGTATGGCACAGTGAGTTCTATCAGAATCACTTGTTTCGAGGAGTCAGAGTGGAGAGCGATGTCTGGTCTCATGCCTGTCTTGCTGATGACATCTGGGTAATTTCTCCACTCTGGGAGGTCTGCTGTACACTCCCAGTCGACTGCTCCATCCAGAAGACCCTTTAGCAATGTGCTGGTTGTCATAGCAATTTCGGGCCAGACCTGTTTCCCTCCTGCTTAGACCTGTTTCCCTCCTGCATAGTCTATTGAAGGAAAAAGTGTGTGTAAGAGTGGGTGAGTGAGAGAAAGGAGAGAGTCAAGACAGAGAGTCAGAGTGTGTGTCTGTTTAGATCTTTTTGAGTTTTTCATAGTTTGCTTCTAAATCTGCTGTCTCCTCTTTATGGACATACTCAACCGCAAACAGGAGGCTTCAGGCAATATTCAGTAAAGTCACCTCAATTTGTCTGTAACAAGTTTCGCTTCTTCTTCTTTACCCAGTGAATTATCTGATAAGTTATTGTCACAAAAAAAGCACAAAAATTTCATTCTTCATCACTTAAAACTTGTAAACATTTGTTATTACAAACTGGCTAAAATCTTTGGCTACATGGTTTTTATCCTGCTAGAGCCAGGCCATGGTTCATTGCCTGCCATTCTGACCTCGCTTTGACACAGTTGCATCACACTGGAGAGGAAGGTACATTTTGTAAGGTCATGAACGGACCGTTGTTCAATGTGATTGGAGCCTGCTGCTCATGCATAATTCAAGCAGACACATCAGGCTTTTTTATGGAGGTTTTCTGGCCAGCCTATAATTAAGAGTTTGGAAAATTCCTGTAATGACATGGATGGAAATCTCTGCCCTGGGACACTTCTGTGCTCTTGAACAAGACGGAAATCTCCCTCTTGGGGCACTCAGGAGGTTCACTTTAGATGGTGTTATGTAGCATAAATTCCTGAACATTGTCAGCATTATGTAATGGCATTACAAGCCTTGTTTGCTTCTCTGTAAATAAATGTTTGGTAGTGCATAATATTTACCTCGTGTTTGCAATTATGATAGATACAGTAGCCAAATGGTTAAAACATCAGATGTCCAAATATTGCAAGTCATGTGTGAGGCCTGCTGGTGCCTAGCCCCTCTGTAACTTGTGTAAGTATTTTGCACATAGAGCATTAAATACACAATTGAAGATTGTATTTGCTATGCCATTGTTCTGTGGTTTGTGGAAACATGAAAATATCTAGCAAGCAAACTATATAAGAGCCCATGGAAGTTGCTGTCTGTGGTATGTTTTCCTTCTGTTGGGATTCCGAAATCAGCATTCTTCTGTTTGATGTGTTACAGCGTGTGTTAGGTGGGTAAGGTAAATCCGGTTTCCTTCTCTACACAGCTTTGTTTGTTTTGGTTGGTTGATTTGGTGCAGTGTACCTCTACAGAGTTATTCACTGTTTCTGGGATTAGTACTGTGTGCCTAGCTATGTAACACAGCTTGAAAAGAAAAGGTCATCCTTTGATTTTATGACATTCTGTAGTAAGATTATACTTTACTTTTTGACTTGTCATTTTTCTTAAGCCTGATGGACCTGTTAAGTACATAAAGTTCCCATCCTCTCATCTCACTGTACAGATTCAAATCTTGCTTGAGAATTGAACTGTGTATGCAGCCCCCAGTCTATCCAGGTCTGAGTATGTCACTATGTGCCTGACCCTTTTAGAGGTGGAGAAGGTAAAGTAGCAAGGAATAGGATGAAGGTACCATACCTTTATATAATGCTGGCCCTGAGGACAGTTTTGGTTGTCATCACCTCACTCCACAATAACCTTGTCGTTATGGGGAAGTGTTTGTATTTATTACTAGGCTGTATTATGATTTTGCTATGTCATCAAAAGTGTTGTATTATTACATAGGCTGTATTATGATTGTGCTATGTCATCCACACTGTTTGTATTATTACATAGGCTGTATTATGATTGTTGCTATGTCATCCACACTGTTTGTATTATTACATGGCTGTATTGTGATTGTTGCTATGTCATCACACTGTTTGTATTATTACATAGGCTGTATTGTGATTGTTGCTATGTCATCCACACTGACCATGTGAAGAGGAAACCATCCTACAAGGTAATACGTGTCTCAGTTTTCAATTTGTCTTACAGTTGCTGTCCGGCAGATGGGCAGCCACAACCAGATGCAGGTCCTGCCTTCACGTTTTGAGTGGGAGCGCTGGAAGGATCACATGGTGAGTTAACATCAAAACAGTGGCTGTCTTCTTTACAGACATTGGTGGCATAGAGACAGGGCGCCTGCCTCCTGAATGCACAGGTTTTAATGGACTGAGAGAAACTGTGTGCAGCTCCTAATACACCCAGCTGTTAATGGGTACCTGACCTTTTTCAGGATTGTGGAAGGTAAATCAGTAAGAGATGAGGTTGATCAGCATCTCCATCAAAATGCTGGAATCAAGAAAAGTTGATGTCTTTACTTCTTATTCCCCTGTGACTTAAGAGTTATGGGACAACCGTTATCTTTACCAACCAATGCATACAGTGAAAAGAGAATCATAAGGTCAAGTACCATAAAACTAAAAGTTTTTTTTTCATCAGACCAGTTATGCCTAAACTGTTTTTAAGAGGCAGATCAAATGAAAGAGAAGATAAGCTTTCAAGTTTCGATGCCACTGATTTTGTGTGTATCATTACATGTTAACTTAAGGAATAAATATACAGTTAAACATGTGCAACTTTTCAACTCTTCCTCACCTTGATAAATCCCATCTTAAGCAAACTCAGAACATACCCACCTTACTGAAGTGTACATGAGAATGTTAGTTGCATCATTTGCAGTTTACCTTAGTTGAAAAAACTAAAATACCAGTACTTCAAAGTACTGTTTATGCATGTAAGAAAGACTTAGTAAATCTTGTAGAATATGAATGTGCATAGTTGGTTTTCAACAGAGTGAAATGAGTTTCTGTATGTGTGTGTGTATGCTTGTATATGTTAATGTTAGTAGAACTTTACTGAAAATGAATGTGTGTGTGCTGGTCAGTCATAATAGTTACATAGTATGTAGTTCTGAATGACGTCTTTGTTTTAATTTTGTCTGTTCTTATTAATAACTAATTCAGTAACTGAATGTGTGTGTGTTAGCCATGGTCAATAATAATAAAAGTTATGCAGGATGAAGTTCTGAGTGATGTCTTCATTTCAATTTTGCCTATTTTTGTAAATAATTCATTAAGTGATCAGTATTAATGGTGTATGTTTAAAACAGAAATATTGTTCATTTGCAGCACTTTTACCTGTTCCTGGGGTTTGCACCAATGGGCCTGTTGATTCTGTACTGCAACTTGTTCATCGGTAAGGACATTCTATATAACATCTTTTGTCATACAGTTTAATGGGCTGATTTCTTTGGCACATCTTCTAAGTTGTATACATTCATTTTGGTGGGCTGGTTTATTCAGCTCTGAATGTAGTACATTTTCTGTGACAACAGTTCAGCAGACCGATTTAACTTGAAATGTTCAGTGATAGAAACTTTACACTTCAAGATTGAACTGAACAGATCAATACTGTCTTGAAGAATGAGGGCCACTTTGCAGTAATGATCAAAGATACTATCGGTGAAGGTGATTGCCATTTTCTGTTAATTAGCTTAAGTGCACCTGTTGGGTCATAAAGATTCCTTAACCCTTTGACTCCCGCACACTATCCACCAACTGCAAAAATTTACCCTTTGATTCCCTTACCCTATCCACCAGCTTCCTGCAGGAAGCTGGTGGATAGGGTAAGGGAATCAAAGGGTTAAGTTTTTGCTTTGCTAGCATGCTTGGCAATGTAGCATGCTGGTAGACAGGGTGCGGGAGTCAAAGGGTTAAATTATAGCTTCTTTTTTGTTGATTAGAAAAGGTAAAAGCTGTTGTCTTGTACTCACAGAAGTTGAGTTCATGCTTATGAAGGAAAAAATAGCTTAATTCTCATCAGCTGATGTGTATACTTCATTACTTGTTACAACACTGTCATTCTGCATTTGTGTATAACACTGAGAATTATCATTCTTGTATTATGTTTATTGAAAGTAAGAAAGGTTTTGCAGAATCAAAAGCATGGATAAAGATAACAGATTTTGTCATGACTTGTGTGTTGTTTATCAAGGGCAAGCAGAACTTACAGATATTCCTGAAGACTATGAGCCAATGCCTTGGGAATATTACAAGGTTAGTTCTGTCTTCATGATCTTTATATATGTGTGTATTATATTAGTTGTATCCAAGGTCAAGTGTGACAAAATTACCCACAGCCGTTTGTTGGCATCTGTTCACCTTGTTGTTATCCCTGGTGCATTTTCATTATTGTTATTATACATACTTTTTATAGCGCTATTCTTCTGACTGACTTAACTCACTGCACATTACACATAACCAGAAGTTTTAGTTGATCATAAGGGACTCAAGCTGTTAAGCAAGCTGACCACACTCCACTATGTTCTTGTTCAGTCTGCATCTTGGGTGGGTGTGCATGCTGAGTGTTTGCATGTTTGTGTAAGCTGCCAGGCACTGACATGACTTACAGGGTCTTTAACGTGCATATTTGATGTTCTGGATGTATATATAAACACAAAGATAGTTAAGGCACTGGCAGATCTGCACGCATATTGATCTGGGAGATCAGAAAAATGTCCACCTTTTACCCATTTAGAGGTGTCTTAGTGAATCAAGTGAAGACCTTTTACCCATTTAGAGGTATCTTAGTGAATCAAGTGAGGACCTTTTACCCATTTAGAGGTGTCTTAGTGAATCAAGTGTGGACCTTTTACCCATTTAGAGGTATCTTAGTGAATCAAGTGAGGACCTTTTACCCATTTAGAGGCATCTTACTGAATCAAGTGAAGACCTTTTACCCATTTAGAGGTGTCTTAGTGAATCAAGTGAGGACCTTTTACCCATTTAGAGGTATCTTAGTGAATCAAGTGAGGACCTTTTACCCATTTAGAGGTATCTTAGTGAATCAAGTGAAGACCTTTTACCCATTTAGAGGTATCTTCGTGAATCAAGTGAGGACCTTTTACCCATTTAGAGGTATCTTAGTGAATCAAGTGAAGACCTTTTACCCATTTAGAGGTGTCTTACTGAATCAAGTGAGGACCTTTTACCCATTTAGAGGTATCTTAATGAATCAAGTGAAGACCTTTTACCCATTTAGAGGTATCTTAGCGAATCAAGTGAGGACCTTTTTACCCATTTAGAGGTATCTTAGTGAATCAAGTGAGGACATTTTACCCATTTAGAGGTGTCTTAGTGAATCAAGTGAGGACCTTTTACCCATTTAGAGGTGTCTTAGTGAATCAAGTGAAGACCTTTTACCCATTTAGAGGTGTCTTAGTGAATCAAGTGAGGACCTTTTACCCATTTAGAGGTGTCTTAGTGAATCAAGTGAGGACCTTTTACCCATTTAGAGGTGTCTTAGTGAATCAAGTGAAGACCTTTTACCATTTAGAGGTGTCTTAGTGAATCAAGTGAAGACCTTTTACCCATTTAGAGGTGTCTTAGTGAATCAAGTGAAGACCTTTTACCCATTTAGAGGTGTCTTAGTGAATCAAGTGAAGACCTTTTACCCATTTAGAGGTGTCTTAGTGAATCAAGTGAGGACCTTTTACCCATTTAGAGGTGTCTTAGTGAATCAAGTGAGGACCTTTTACCCATTTAGAGGTGTCTTACTGAATTGAGCTGAGGACCTTTTACCCATTTTAGACATGTTTTTAGACATGTTTTTAGACATGTGTTTTTAGACGTGTGTTTTTAGACATGTGTTTTTAGACATGTTTTTAGACATGTGTTTTTAGACATGTGTTTTTAGACATGTTTTTAGACATGTGTTTTTAGACATGTGTTTTTAGACGTGTGTTTTTAGACATGTGTTTTTAGACATGTTTTTTAGACGTGTGTTTTTAGACATGTGTTTTTAGACATGTTTTTAGACATGTGTTTTTAGACATGTTTTTAGACGTGTGTTTTTAGACGTGTGTTTTTAGACGTGTGTTTTTAGACGTGTGTTTTTAGACGTGTGTTTTTAGACATGTTTTTAGACGTGTGTTTTTAGACGTGTGTTTTTAGACATGTGTTTTTAGACATGTTTTTAGACGTGTGTTTTTAGACGTGTGTTTTTAGACGTGTGTTTTTAGACATGTTTTTAGACATGTTTTTAGACATGTGTTTTTAGACATGTTTTTAGACATGTTTTTAGACATGTGTTTTTAGACATGTGTTTTTAGACATGTGTTTTTAGACATGTGTTTTTAGACATGTGTTTTTAGACATGTGTTTTTAGACATGTGTTTTTAGACATGTTTTTAGACATGTGTTTTTAGACACGTGTTTTTAGACACGTGTTTTTAGACATGTTTTTAGACATGTGTTTTTAGACATGTTTTTAGACATGTGTTTTTAGACATGTGTTTTTAGACATGTGTTTTTAGACGTGTGTTTTTAGACGTGTGTTTTTAGACGTGTGTTTTTAGACGTGTGTTTTTAGACGTGTGTTTTTAGACGTGTTTTTAGACATGTTTTTAGACATGTGTTTTTAGACATGTGTTTTTTAGACATGTGTTTTTAGACATGTGTTTTTAGACATGTGTTTTTAGACATGTGTTTTTAGACATGTGTTTTTAGACATGTTTTTAGACATGTTTTTAGACATGTGTTTTTAGACATGTGTTTTTAGACATGTGTTTAGACATGTGTTTTTAGACATGTGTTTTTAGACATGTGTTTTTAGACATGTGTTTTTAGACATGTGTTTTTAGACATGTGTTTTTAGACATGTGTTTTTAGACATGTGTTTTTAGACATGTGTTTTTAGACATGTGTTTTTAGACGTGTGTTTTTAGACATGTTTTTAGACATGTGTTTTTAGACATGTGTTTTTAGACATATGTTTTTAGACATGTGTTTTTAGACATGTGTTTTTAGACATGTGTTTTTAGACATGTGTTTTTAGACGTGTGTTTTTTAGACGTGTGTTTTTAGACGTGTGTTTTTAGACGTGTGTTTTTAGACGTGTGTTTTTAGACGTGTGTTTTTAGACGTGTGTTTTTAGACATGTGTTTTTAGACATGTGTTTTTAGACATGTTTTTAGACATGTTTTTAGACATGTGTTTTTAGACATGTGTTTTTAGACATGTTTTTAGACATGTTTTTAGACATGTGTTTTTAGACATGTGTTTTTAGACATGTGTTTTTAGACATGTGTTTTTAGACATGTTTTTAGACGTGTGTTTTTAGACGTGTGTTTTTAGACGTGTGTTTTTAGACGTGTGTTTTTAGACGTGTGTTTTTAGACGTGTGTTTTTAGACGTGTGTTTTTAGACGTGTGTTTTTAGACATGTGTTTTTAGACATGTGTTTTTAGACATGTGTTTTTAGACATGTGTTTTTAGACATGTTTTTAGACATGTTTTTAGACATGTGTTTTTAGACATGTGTTTTTAGACGTGTGTTTTTAGACGTGTGTTTTTAGACGTGTGTTTTTAGACATGTGTTTTTAGACATGTGTTTTTAGACGTGTGTTTTTAGACATGTGTTTTTAGACATGTGTTTTTAGACATGTGTTTTTAGACGTGTGTTTTTAGACGTGTGTTTTTAGACATGTGTTTAGACATGTGTTTTTAGACATGTTTTTAGACATGTGTTTTTAGACACGTGTTTTTAGACATGTTTTTAGACATGTTTTTTTAGACATGTGTTTTTAGACATGTGTTTTTAGACATGTGTTTTTAGACATGTTTTTAGACATGTGTTTTTAGACATGTGTTTTTAGACATGTTTTTAGACATGTGTTTTTAGACATGTTTTTAGACACGTGTTTTTAGACATGTGTTTTTAGACATGTGTTTTTAGACGTGTGTTTTTACACATGTTTTTAGACGTGTGTTTTTAGACATGTGTTTTTAGACATGTTTTTAGACATGTGTTTTTAGACATGTTTTTAGACGTGTGTTTTTAGACATGTTTTTTTAGACATGTGTTTTTAGACGTGTGTTTTTAGACATGTGTTTTTAGACATGTTTTTAGACACGTGTTTTTAGACATGTTTTTAGACATGTGTTTTTAGACATGTGTTTTTAGACATGTTTTTAGACGTGTGTTTTTAGACGTGTGTTTTTAGACGTGTGTTTTTAGACATGTGTTTTTAGACATGTGTTTTTAGACGTGTGTTTTTAGACGTGTGTTTTTAGACATGTGTTTTTAGACATGTGTTTTTAGACATGTGTTTTTAGACATGTGTTTTTAGACATGTGTTTTTAGACGTGTTTTTAGACGTGTGTTTTTAGACATGTGTTTTTAGACATGTGTTTTTAGACATGTTTTTAGACATGTGTTTTTAGACATGTTTTTAGACATGTGTTTTTAGACATGTGTTTTTAGACATGTGTTTTTAGACATGTGTTTTTAGACATGTGTTTTTAGACATGTGTTTTTAGACATGTTTTTAGACGTGTGTTTTTAGACATGTGTTTTTAGACATGTGTTTTTAGACATGTGTTTTTAGACGTGTGTTTTTAGACATGTTTTTAGACATGTGTTTTTAGACATGTGTTTTTAGACATATGTTTTTAGACATGTGTTTTTAGACATGTGTTTTTAGACATGTGTTTTTAGACATGTGTTTTTAGACGTGTGTTTTTAGACGTGTGTTTTTAGACGTGTGTTTTTAGACGTGTGTTTTTAGACGTGTGTTTTTAGACGTGTGTTTTTAGACGTGTGTTTTTAGACATGTGTTTTTAGACATGTGTTTTTAGACATGTTTTTAGACATGTTTTTAGACATGTGTTTTTAGACATGTGTTTTTAGACATGTTTTTAGACATGTTTTTAGACATGTGTTTTTAGACATGTGTTTTTAGACATGTGTTTTTAGACATGTGTTTTTAGACATGTTTTTAGACGTGTGTTTTTAGACGTGTGTTTTTAGACGTGTGTTTTTAGACGTGTGTTTTTAGACGTGTGTTTTTAGACGTGTGTTTTTAGACGTGTGTTTTTAGACGTGTGTTTTTAGACATGTGTTTTTAGACATGTGTTTTTAGACATGTGTTTTTAGACATGTGTTTTTAGACATGTTTTTAGACATGTTTTTAGACATGTGTTTTTAGACATGTGTTTTTAGACGTGTGTTTTTAGACGTGTGTTTTTAGACGTGTGTTTTTAGACATGTGTTTTTAGACATGTGTTTTTAGACGTGTGTTTTTAGACATGTGTTTTTAGACATGTGTTTTTAGACATGTGTTTTTAGACGTGTGTTTTTAGACGTGTGTTTTTAGACATGTGTTTAGACATGTGTTTTTAGACATGTTTTTAGACATGTGTTTTTAGACACGTGTTTTTAGACATGTTTTTAGACATGTTTTTTTAGACATGTGTTTTTAGACATGTTTTTTAGACATGTGTTTTTAGACATGTTTTTAGACATGTGTTTTTAGACATGTGTTTTTAGACATGTTTTTAGACATGTGTTTTTAGACATGTTTTTAGACACGTGTTTTTAGACATGTGTTTTTAGACATGTGTTTTTAGACGTGTGTTTTTACACATGTTTTTAGACGTGTGTTTTTAGACATGTGTTTTTAGACATGTTTTTAGACATGTGTTTTTAGACATGTTTTTAGACGTGTGTTTTTAGACATGTTTTTTTAGACATGTGTTTTTAGACGTGTGTTTTTAGACATGTGTTTTTAGACATGTTTTTAGACACGTGTTTTTAGACATGTTTTTAGACATGTGTTTTTAGACATGTGTTTTTAGACATGTTTTTAGACGTGTTTTTTAGACGTGTGTTTTTAGACGTGTGTTTTTAGACATGTGTTTTTAGACATGTGTTTTTAGACGTGTGTTTTTAGACGTGTGTTTTTAGACATGTGTTTTTAGACATGTGTTTTTAGACATGTGTTTTTAGACATGTGTTTTTAGACATGTGTTTTTAGACGTGTTTTTAGACGTGTGTTTTTAGACATGTGTTTTTAGACATGTGTTTTTAGACATGTTTAATGTGTGTTGTTACAGGGACCTATTGAGCGCTGGTTTGCACGCTATGTTTATGAATATCCAGAGAAGCGATATGAAAGAACACTGCACTTGCTTTGGGAGGAGAGTGAAAAACGAAAAATCAGGTGAAATTCTGTTTTTCTGTTAGGTAATTAATCTTTGTTGTCAATTAGACTGTGTTTTAACAAAAGATATTCTGTTATTTGACATTCAAGTTATACTATATTGATTTGATGAGGGCTTTGTGGTGGTATTGTGCGGTAGCTAATCATGATATAGGCCTACAAGTCTTAAAATGATTGATTTTCAAATGCAGTTTGTTTGGGGTCAGCCTTATTGGGTTGTTTGGGGATTTTGTTCTGGTCAAATCTCCATAGTACTTTATAAGTTTAACTCACTCGGTACGGAGAGTTTTTCCCCTTGCGTTTCCCCAGGGACGGCCCATTTTGAAGGGTTAGGAAAAAAATCACAAAAAATACAAAACATAAAGGAACAAAATGAAACTTTCAGATCTGAATATTTACATGCTGGGTTAGTTCATGCCAAAATATTGAAGTTCTTCCTTGAATATTTCTTCGTCATGTGCCATGTTGAAAATACCCCATATTTTGTGGTCAGGATCACCGTACAGTCACACACTTTGATCAGCTCCATGAACACACAGTCAAAGGTGAGAAGGTCTTTGTATGCACAAAACAACATGAATAAAGTAGACTTTGCTCAGAGTAAAAATAAAAAAGATTATTAGTGATATTATATGAATAAATGTTACAAATTGTTACACAGGGGAGTTATGGGGGCGTGGCACTCAAATGAGACATGCAGGCCACAAGAGCCAGAGA
This sequence comes from Monoplex corrugatus, assembly GCA_030674185.1. NCBI lineage: Eukaryota > Metazoa > Mollusca > Gastropoda > Littorinimorpha > Ranellidae > Monoplex > Monoplex corrugatus. Next base: position 83,906,399 of record JAPXFY010000015.1, read on the forward strand.
AGGAGGCAAAGTGGGAGAAAAACTAAAATCTTCGTGCCAGTCATGCATAGGAAAGTGAATGAAACCTCCATCAGACATGCGACTCACTGTACCTGGCCTGCTGACTGCTCGCCTCTCGTGACGTGTATGCCCACCTCCCTTTCCCACTTCACTGTCGTCTGAAACTGGGTCACTGTCAGTACCTTCTTGCTGGCAGCTTCCATCACTTTATACACTTTCACCATTATCTTCAGCATACTCCTCGATGTCCAATCCTTCAGTCTTAAGCACTTCAATCACTTCAGCAGCAGTAAAACGCCGCCATCACGATCTACTTTGTTCGAAAACTCGTACTCGCCTGCGACGCCATTTTCGACACGAATGCAGATTACCAGTCGTGTAGGGTGTCGAAGTCAATCGTTTCCCGACGAGTGTACGGCTACGGAATCTCACGAAGCAACTTTCCCCTTGACTCTTGACACGTTCACAGTGACCAGTGTGGCTATGGTAGGCGTGCAAGGTCTAAAGGGGAGCATCGAAAAAATTTTAATTATCAAAACCACTATCGCGTTCCGTCGTACGCAACCGTGCCTTTCATCATGACCACTATAGCGTTCCGTCGTACCGAGTGAGTTAATGATACACTTGCCATAAGCCTAGATGGGTGATGTTCAAGCAGTTACAATGTCACAGATGCAGGAGATGGTAGGCACTGTATGACTTGACCACATTTTGTCTTTGTTTTGATTTGTCTTGGTGTTGTGTGAGGGGGGGAATTGTCAGTTTTTTATTGTTTGTTGTTGTTTTTGTTTTGTTTTGTTTTTATAAAGTAAATTGTGAGTACAGATTTCAGCCCCAATAGAGGGAAATTAGGGTTGTCTCCCTTGGAATGGTTCACCCAGACAGACAGACAGACAGAAACGAGCATACAGAATAGATATTTTACTCAGCAGAATAAACTGTCTGATCTAAAACTTCAAGCGAAACAGAAACCATTGAGAAAGACAACACAAAAAATGAAATAATGAAAATTTAAAAGAAAAGGAAAAGAAGACAGACTGATGGGGGTATTTAGGTCCCGTGGAAAGATCCTGTGCTCCCATTCTTCATTCTGTGTAAAGCACGTCAGACCTGCTGCATGGGATATGGGGATGGGGGCGTCCACACATACGCACAGCAAGCCGCCCAAACCTATGGAAGCAAACCTCCACAGAATGTAGAGTCACTTAAAACAACTTTTTTTGGGGGGGTGGGGGTGGGGGTTTTGTTTTGTTGTTGCTGTTGTTTTTGCATTTTTGTTCAGATGGAAATCATGGATAGTGGAGAACAAAAATCATGTGAAAAAGGTGGAAAGCTTACTACAGATGCAGTCTTTTATCATCAGTTTGTATTCGAGTATGTTTTTTAAATCCCCTGTGCGATAAATTGGATGGAGTGGTGAATGCCAGGGGCATGTCCTTAAATTAAGTGCACGAATGCAGTGATATGTGTACTTTTCTTTTTCTGTTTCCTGTGAAGTATTCTGTGTGTTTTGAAACAGATTATAGCCCTCACGTGGCTGTATGCAGTGGGCTGGTCTTTGAACAAAAATAATAGCAACAGTAATATCATCAGTGATAATGGTGTGGCTGTATGCAGTGGGCTGGTCTTTGAACAAAAATAATAGCAATAGTAATATCTTCAGTGATAATGGTGTGGCTGTGTGCAGTAATATCATCAGTGATAATGGTGTGGCTGTGTGCAGTAATATCATCAGTGATAATGGTGTGGCTGTGTGCAGTAATGTCATCAGTGACAATGGTGTGGCTGTGCGCAGTAATGTCATCAGTGACAAAGGTGTGGCTGTGTGCAGTAATATCAGTGACAATGGTGTGGCTGTGTGCAGTAATATCATCAGTGATAATGGTGTGGCTGTGTGCAGTAATATCATCAGTGATAATGGTGTGGCTGTGTGCAGTAATATCCGTGACAATGGTGTGGCTGTGTGCAGTAATATCATCAGTGATAATGGTGTGGCTGTGTGCAGTAATATCATCAGTGATAATGGTGTGGCTGTGTGCAGTAATATCATCAGTGATAATGGTGTGGCTGTGTGCAGTAATATCAGTGAAATGGTGTGGCTGTATGCAGTAATATCATCAGTGACAATGGTGTGGCTGTGTGCAGTAATATCATCAGTGATAATGGTGTGGCTGTGTGCAGTAATATCATCAGTGATAATGGTGTGGCTGTGTGCAGTAATATCATCAGTGATAATGGTGTGGCTGTGTGCAGTAATATCATCAGTGACAATGGTGTGGCTGTATGCAGTAATATCATCAGTGACAAGTGTGTTGAGTTCTGTGTGTGTGCAGTAATATCATCAGTGATAATGGTGTTGGTTGTCGTTTGTGTGCAGTAATATCATCAGTGATAATGGTGTGGCTGTGCAGTAATATCATCAGTGACAATGGTGTGGCTGTGTGCAGTAATATCATCAGTGATAATGGTGTGGCTGTGTGCAGTAATATATCAGTGATAATGGTGTGGCTGTGTGCAGTAATATCATCAGTGATAATGGTGTGGCTGTGTGCAGTAATATCATCAGTGATAATGGTGTGGCTGTGTGCAGTAATATCATCAGTGATAATGGTGTGGCTGTGTGCAGTAATATCATCAGTGATAAGTGGTGTGGGCTGTGTGCAGTAATATCATCAGTGATAATGGTGTGGCTGTGTGCAGTAATATCATCAGTGAAATGGTGTGGCTGTGTGCAGTAATATCATCAGTGATCAATGGTGTGGCTGTGTGCAGTAATATCATCAGTGATAATGGTGTGGCTGTGTGCAGTAATATCATCAGTGACAATGGTGTGGCTGTGTGCAGTAATATCATCAGTGACAATGGTGTGGCTGTGTGCAGTAATATCATCAGTGAAATTGGTAGTGTGCTGGTGTGCAGTAATATCATCAAGTGTACATGGATGTGGCTTGCTGTGTGCAGTATATATCAGTGACAATGGTGTGGCTGTGTGCAGTAATATCATCAGTGACAATGGTGTGGCTGTGTGCAGTAATATCATCAGTGATAATGGTGTGGCTGTGTGCAGTAAATATCAGTGACAATGGTGTGGCTGTGTGCAGTAATATCATCAGTGACAATGGGGGTGTGGTATGGTCTGTGTGCAGTAATATCAGTGATAATGGTGTGGCTGTGTGCAGTAATATCATCAGTGACAATGGTGTGGCTGTGTGCAGTAATATCATCAGTGACAGTGGTGTGGCTGTGTGCAGTAATATCAGTGATAATGGTGTGGCTGTGTGCAGTAATATCAGTGACAATGGTGTGGCTGTGTGCAGTAATATCAGTGATATGGTGTGGCTGTGTGCAGTAATATCATCAGTGACAATGGTGTGGCTGTGTGCAGTAATATCATCAGTGATAATGGTGTGGCTGTGTGCAGTAATATCATCAGTGACAATGGTGTGGCTGTGTGCAGTAATATCATCAGTGATAATGGTGTGGCTGTGTGCAGTAATATCAGTGACAATGGTGTGGCTGTGTGCAGTAATATCATCAGTGATAATGGTGTGGCTGTGTGCAGTAATATCATCAGTGACAATGGTGTGGCTGTGTGCAGTAATATCATCAGTGATAATGGTGTGGCTGTGTGCAGTAATATCAAGTGACAATGGTGTGGCTGTGTGCAGTAATATCAAGTGATAATGGTGTGGCTGTGTGCAGTAATATCAGTGATAATGGTGTGGCTGTGTGCAGTAATATCATCAGTGACAATGGTGTGGCTGTGTGCAGTAATATCATCAGTGATAATGGTGTGGCTGTGTGCAGTAATATCATCAGTGACAATGGTGTGGTGGCATTGATGGTGTGCAGTTAATATCATCAGTGACAATGGTGTGGCTGTGTGCAGTAATATATCAGTGATAATGGTGTGGCTGTGTGCAGTAATATCAGTGACAATGGTGTGGCTGTGTGCAGTAATATCATCAGTGATAATGGTGTGGCTGTGTGCAGTAATATCATCAGTGACAATGGTGTGGCTGTGTGCAGTAATATCATCAGTGACAATGGTGTGGCTGTGTGCAGTAATATCAGTGATAATGGTGTGGCTGTGTGCAGTAATATCAGTGACAATGGTGTGGCTGTGTGCAGTAATATCATCAGTGATAATGGTGTGGCTGTGTGCAGTAATATCAGTGACAATGGTGTGGCTGTGTGCAGTAATATCATCAGTGATAATGGTGTGGCTGTGTGCAGTAATATCAGTGACAATGGTGTGGCTGTGTGCAGTAATATCAGTGACAATGGTGTGGCTGTGTGCAGTAATATCAGTGATAATGGTGTGGCTGTGTGCAGTAATATCAGTGACAATGGTGTGGCTGTGTGCAGTAATATCATCAGTGATAATGGTGTGGCTGTGTGCAGTAATATCAGTGACAATGGTGTGGCTGTGTGCAGTAATATCATCAGTGACAATGGTGTGGCTGTGTGCAGTAATATCATCAGTGATAATGGTGTGGCTGTGTGCAGTAATATCATCAGTGACAATGGTGTGGCTGTGTACAGTAATATCATCAGTGACAATGGTGTGGCTGTGTGCAGTAATATATCAGTGATAATGGTGTGGCTGTGTGCAGTAATATCATCAGTGATCAATGGTGTGGCTGTGTGCAGTAATATCATCAGTGATAATGGTGTGGCTGTGTGTCATATGCAGGAAGCTGGAGAAGAAAGTGAAGACACTGATGCATGACCGACAAGACTACAAGGGCTGGTACTACACCCCTGTCGACAAAACTCGTCTGACGAGGCCCGTGAAGCACAGAGACACTGGCAGGAGGACGTCACTGGCACACGCATACCGTAGTCATGTCTCTGGGTTAAGCTGTACATGCTGCTGTCTTCTTTGTGACTGTTAGTGTGAATTTTGTGTAGCATTAGTCATAGTGTGTAAGTGTGAAACATTGACACTGGGAGAAAAATGTGAATAGTTTTCATATCTGAAAATTAATTAAAGATTTGAGAAGTTTTAAATGATAGAACGTGTTACAGACTTTGTGTGATTATGCATGCATGGTTGTGCTTGTGGGTGTTTGTGTGTGGGTGTTCATGTGTGATTATGCGTGCATGGTTATGCTTGTGGGTGTTTGTGTGTGTGTGTTCAGTCTGTTTGAGAACAATACAGAGGCAAAATAAAACCGATAATAACAAAATCATGGTATCTACACAAAAGTGTTTGCAAAGGACTTCTCAGCTGTTCATAGAAGAATCTTGACCCAATTTGTGTCATAGGCCCGACTCAATGGGAAATCTCCACATCACATGTTTGAATGGTCATCTCTTTTTACCCTCCACCCTCTGAGCAAACACCTCACTGCATTAATTGCCTCATATGTAAACACCAAAAGGCTACAGTTAGATGGAACAATCAGAAATGTGAATTCTTCAACATCCACAGGGGTCAGACAAGGTTGTATCCTCTCACCATATCTCTTTAACATCTCATGAGAGATGCTGATACGATACAATACAATACAATATTTTATTTATATAGCGCAAAATCTTGATAAAATCAAATCTAAACACTAAAACAGACACGCACGCACACACAACCACACACACACACACACACACACACACACACACACACACACACGGCTATAAATGGGGAGAAAGAATAAAAGCAATGGAAAATTATAGAGAGCATGTTATATACAATTATATATTACAATGCGATTTCCCTCCGAGTGGAGACAGGCTGCAGAGGGGATTGAGTGAGGTCAGGATTTTATGCAGAGGAGAAAAGGTGAGTTTTGAGAGCGGACTTGGAGACAAAAGTAGGTTGCTGACAGACTGAGAGAGGAAGTTTGTTCCAGGAAAGTGGACCAGAAACAGAGAAGGCTCGTGGACCATAGGTATTGAGCTTAGTGCGTGGAAAGCGAAAAGTCAGAGGATCGGAGGCAGAGCGGAGGGTACGTGAGGGAACATAGATCTCAAGTAGGCTTGACAGGTAATCGGGGGCTGCGTTATTGAGGCTTTTGTAGCACATGGTGTCTAGTTTGTACTGTATGTGCTTTGATACAGGGAGCCAGTGAAGTTGTGCCAGGAGAGGAGATATGTGGTCAGCTTTTTTCTTTTTGAGTACAAGGCGTGCAGCATTGTTTTGAATGCGCTGTAGGATGTGAATGGTGGAGGCAGGAAGACCGGACAGGAGTGAATTGCAATAGTCAATGCGAGACATTATGAAGGAGAGAACGAGTTTTGCAGTTGTTTCCACAGAGAGATACAGAAGGCATGGGCATAAAGATGGGAAGAAAAAATTTTACAAATCTGCGCTATGCTGATGATTCTGTGCTGTTGGCAGACAGCATTACCAGCATAAAAAGAATTCTATGCAGGGTAGATGCGGTAGGCAAAAAGGCTGGTCTAAACTTGAACGCAAGAAAACAAGTGCTAAATATCAAAAGCAAAGGCACTGAAAACATAAAGTCCTTAAGAAAATGTCAAGGATTTCAAATATCTTGGCTCCATAAAAATTGATGATGGAACCTGCTCCAAAGACATCAAAACAAGAACTGGAATGGCAAAATAAAAAATAGTCCTACGTAACAACATCTGGAAAGACAGAGGAATACCAAATGGCCTGAAAGTTAGACTTTTAAAATGTTTGATATGGCCTGTCATGATTTGTCGCTGCAAAGCCTGGACTCTGAGAAAAACTGATTGCAGAAGAATTGAGGCAGCAGAGATGTTATATTTGAGACTACTACGTGTCAATGGATAAAATTAATGAAATTGTCCTGGAAGAACTTGATACCACCAGAAAACTACTAGCTGACATCAACAAGAGAAGACTGAAATATATTGGCCAGCAAGAACACAATCTCATGGCAACCATCTTTCAAAGAAAAACAGCTACAGGTGTTAGTAAAATAGTTTTAGAGAGTTCTGAAAATGACAGCCTCACTGTTACATCTACAGGTGTTACTGAAATAGTTTTAGAGAGTTCTGAAAATGACAGCCTCACTGTTACATCTACAGGTGTTACTGAAATAGTTTTAGAGTTCTGAAATGACAGCTTCACTGTTACATCTACAGGTGTTACTGAAATAGTTTTTTAAGAGTTCTGAAAATGACGGCCTCACTGTTACATCTACAGGTATTACTGAAATAGTTTTAGAGAGTTCTGAAAATGACAGCCTCACTGTTACATCTACAGGTGTTACTGAAATAGTTTTAGAGAGTTCTGAAAATGACAGCCTCACTGTTACATACAGTATTACAAATTAGAGTTGAAATGACGCCTCACTGTTAATCTACAGTTTTATGAAATAAGAGAGTTCTGAAAATGACGGCCTCACTGTTACATCTACAGGTATACTGAAATAGTTGTACTGTCTGGATATGATACTAATTTTTAGATCAAACATATTTCAGACTGAATTATGTTAAACACAAACGTCTACATTTACAATTCTACACTTACAAATGTCAATATAATGGAAGTACACCACAGATAAATTGCTTCAAAAGGTACTAAACAGTACTTGATATAGAAAAGGATACACTATGACATATAATTGATCTTATCAGCACTGTCAATATCTTTTTGCTGCACGTCATGTAATGAATATGACTACAAGATATTTTGATATGAAAATACTGTAATTATGCATGTCTTTTTGATTTTTGTTTTATTTCTTTGTTCACGAAATGCAAATCACAATATGTAAAAAAACCAAAAAAATGTTAGTAGCTATCAGAAACTTCATGTCTCACTGTGTTAATTACTGAAACACAATGCTTCCACATGCCAACAGTAATGAATGTTTAGTTCAATGTGTTGTCTATATCAGTTACTGTTTTCATGATTACACTTATGGAAACAATATCTTATGTACTTTTACTATGGAAACAATATCTTAAGTACTTTTACTATGGAAACAATATCTTAGGTACTTTTACTATGGAAACAATATCTTAGCTATTTTTACTATGGAAACAATATCTTAGGTATTCTTACTATGGAAACAATATCTTAGGTATATTTACTATGGAAACAATATCTTAGGTATTTTTACTATGGAAGCAATATCTTACATATTTTTAATAATAATAATAATAATATATTTTATTTATATAGCGCAAAATCTTGATAAAATCAAATCTAAGCGCTGAGCGTATACATGCATACATACCTACATACATATGAGCGTATACATGCATACATACATGCTTACATACTTACATACATAAATCTAAGCTGAGCGTATACATGCATACATACATACATACATAAATCTAAGCGTATACATACATACATACATACATACATACATACGTACGCACATGCATACATAATAATTACAATATTTATATAGCTCAAATCTCGACAAAATCAAAACCAAGCGCCGAAAAGACACACGCGCACACACACACACACACACACACACACACATGCATGGCCACAAATGGGGAGAAAAGAATAAGTATTTATACTATGGAAACAATATCTTAGGTATTCTTACTATGGAAACAATATCTTAGGTATTTTTTACTATGGATCTTAGGTATTTTTATTATGGAAACAATATCTGATGTATTCTTACTATGGAAAGAATATCTTAGGTATTTTTACTATGGAAACAATATCTTAGGTATTTTTACTATGGAAGCAATATCTTAGGTATTTTTTCTATGGAAACAATATCTTAGGTATTTTTAATATGGAAACAATATCTTAGGTATTTGTACTATGGAAGCAATAATATCTTACATATTTTACTAGGGAAGCAATATCTTAGGTATTTTTTCTATAGAAGCAATATCTTACATATTTTTTCTATGGAAACAAAATCTTAGGTATTTTTACTATGGAAACAATATCTTAGGTATTTTTACTATGGAAGCAATAATATCTTACATATTTTTACTATGGAAGCAATATCTTAGGTATTTTTACTATGGAAGCAATATCTTAGGTATTTTTACTATGGAAGCAATATCTTAGGTATTCTTACTATGGAAACAATATCTTAGATATTTTTTATGGAAACAATATCTAGGTATTTTTTACTATGGAAACAATATCTTAGGTATTTTACTATGGAGACAATATCTTAGGTATTTTTACTATGGAAGCAATATCTTAGGGTTTTTTCCTATGGAAACATCTTAGGTATTTGTACTATGGACGCAATAATATCTTGCATATTTTTACTAGGGAAGCATTATCTTAGGTATTTTTACTGTGGAAGCAATATCTTAAGTATTTTTACTATGGAAAGAATGCCTTAGGTATTTTTTACTATGGAAACAATATCTTAGGTATTTTTACTATGGAAGCAATCAATATCTTTCATATTTTTACTATGGAAGCAATATCTTAGGTATTTTTACTATGGAAGCAATATCTTAGGTATTTTTACTATGGAAATAATGCCTTAGGTATTTTTTACTATGGAAACAATATCTTAGTATTTTTTACAATGGAAGCAATATCTTAGGTATTTTTACTATGGAAATAATGCCTTAGGTATTTTTACTATGGAAACAATATCTTAGGTATTTTTTACTATGGAAGCAATATCTTACGTATTTTTTACTATGGAAGCAATATCTTACGTATTTTTTACTATGGAAACAATATCTTACGTATTTTTTACTATGGAAGCAATATCTTAGATATTTTTTACTATGGAAACGATATCTTAGGTATTTTTACTATGGAAGCAATATCTTAGGTATTTTTTTACTATGGAAACAATATCTTAGGTATTTTTACTATGGAAACAATATCTTAGGTATTTTTACTATGGAATCAATATCTTAAGTGTTTTTTACTATGTAAACAATTCTTAGGTATTTTTACTATGGAAACAATATCCTAAGTATTTTTACTATGGAGCAATATCTTAGTATTTTTTTTACTATGGAAGCAATATCTTAGGTATTTTTACTATGGAAAGAAAATCTTGGTATTTTAATATGGAAACTTACTATGGAAACAATATCTTAGCTATTTTTACTATGGAAACAATATCTTAGCTATTTTTACTATGGAAACAATATCTTAGGTATTTTTTACTATGGAAACAATATCTTAGGTATTTTTACTATGGAAACAATATCTTAGGTATTTTTTACTATGGAAACAATATCTTAGCTATTTTTACTATGGAAACAATATCTTAAGTATTTTTTACTATGGAAACAATATCTTAGGTATTTTTACTATGGAGACAATATCTGAAGTATTTTTACTATGGAAACAATATCTTAAGTATTTTTACTATGGAAACAATATCTTAAGTATTTTTACTATGGAAACAATATCTTAGGTATTTTTACTATGGAGACAATATCTTAAGTATTTTTACTATGGAAACAATATCTGAGGTGTTTTTTACTATGGAAACAATATCTTAGGTACTTTTTACTATGGAAACAATATCTGAGGTGTTTTTTACTATGGAAACAATATCTTAGGTATTTTTTACTATGGAAACAATATCTGAGGTGTTGTTATGAAAGATGCTTGTTAGTGTGGACTGACAATCTCTTTGATTAAAAAAAACGAGATGGTGAAACCATTCTAACAATGTCTTTTTATACAAAAATTGTCACAGAAAATCCACATTTTGTACTTCTCAAAGCTGTGACCTTGAAAAGACCAGATTTAATGAAACAACATCATGAGGACAATGGAAAGCTATCACATTAATGAGAACAGATTTTGGTAAATTGCTGAGAAAGTGATATTCACATACGTTCATCAAAGATACGTTTGATACAGATTATAGCACTTTGACACGAACGAGAAAATGTCACAGTTCTGTATTCAAATGAAATGTAGATGTTTGTCCTACAAGATGATGTATACACATGAGTTTCCATTTCAACATGTTTGAGTGAAGAATTCAACACTTATTTTCCAATATCAAAAGTACAATATAAGAAAATTTGCATTTGGAGATGAAAACGAAGACAGTGATGAAACACAGAATCACAAAACAACTAATTGACTAATACAAAGTTTTTGATGCTATTTGATTTCCTGCAAATGATGTCAAATAATTCTGAACAGGTGTAGAGATAACAGCAGGTGATTTTGATTCAAGCAAATAATGTGAAATGTAATCATTATGAACAACAACAAACCGAAAGAATGTAACCCAATATCACACTGCTGTTAGGCTGACTGTCTGTTCATTGTGGATTTTATTACAGTAGTAGGGCTACTTTTCATGATATTTTATCCGATTTGTTGTTATCTCCATCACAATCTGCATAATGGTATATGAGTGGCTGAATTTATGCAAGAAATGAAAATTATATTGCTGATTCAATAATACGGTTTAGGGTAACACGTCCTATTTATCATCACCACTGATGCTGTCACTGACGTGTAAACACGTCCTATTTATCATCACTGATGCTGTCACTCACGTGTAAACACGTCCTATTTATCATCACCACTGATGCTGTCACTGACATGTAAACACGTCCTATTTATCATCACCACTAACACGTCCTATTTATCATCACCACTGATGCTGTCACTGACATGTAAACACGTCCTATTTATCATCACCACTGATGCTGTCACTGACATGTAAACACGTCCTATTTATCATCACCACTGATGCTGTCACTGACATGTAAACACGTCCTATTTATCATCATCACTGATGCTGTCACTGACATGTAAACACGTCCTATTTATCATCACCACTGATGCTGTCACTGACATGTAAACATGTCCTATTTATCATCACCACTGATGCTGTCACTGACGTGTAAACATGTCCTATTTATCATCACCACTGATGCTGTCACTGACGTGTAAACACGTCCTATTTATCATCACCACTGATGCTGTCACTGACGTGTAAACACGTCCTATTTATCATCATCACTGATGCTGTCACTGACGTGTAAACACGTCCTATTTATCATCACCACTGATGCTATCACTGACGTGTAAACACGTCCTATTTATCATCACCACTGATGCTGTCACTCACGTGTAAACACGTCCTATTTATCATCACCATTGATGCTGTCACTCACGTGTAAACACGTCCTATTTATCATCACCACTGATGCTGTCACTGACATGTAAACACGTCCTATTTATCATCACCACTGATGCTGTCACTGACATGTAAACACGTCCTATTTATCATCACCACTGATGCTGTCACTGACATGTAAACACGTCCTATTTATCATCACCACTGATGCTATCACTGACATGTAAACACGTCCTATTTATCATCACCACTGATGCTGTCACTGACGTGTAAACACGTCCTATTTATCATCACCACTGATGCTGTCACTGACGTGTAAAGCCGTGGGCTGCCTAATGAAACCTGACAACTACATCAACACCACATGCTAGGCATGACAAATGACTGAACAAAGTGGTCATCAAAATTAATGTTGCAAATTTCCACTGTTACAACAAGTAAAATGTAACCACTGCTGTATATTGCCATGGTCAATGAAATGCCATGTCCACATCTCGTCTCTTCATCTGTATCTTCTATAGTTTGTATGCATTGCTCATAGTAAATGTATGTGTAACTTATTGGTATTTTTGCTTAAAGCCTAGCCGACCATGTAGATCCATACCACAGCTATAACTGTTTCAAAACATACACATTACTTCAACAACAACAACAAAAAGGAAAAGAAAGAACACATCAATCCATTCACGCTCAAAATCTAAGGAGATGCCCCTGGCGTTGAGCGTTCTGTCCAATTTATCATGAAGGGGATTAAAAAAATATACCTGAATACAATTTTTAACATAACTAAAAATACTAAAACATACATAAAAATGGGCTTAAATTACCTAAAATTGCTTTCGCATATATCTCATTTCATCCCCCGAGCCAAAAATGCATTTAATACATGATCGACCCAGTTATCAATCCTAAGAGTATGTAAGCCTGTTGAACGCACACAGGTGAATGGACCAGCAAGGCAGAAAATGATAGGAAGAAATGACAGAAAGCAAAGACCAAGGGAAAAACAGAGTGACAGAAAAGTGTAAATTTCTAGCACAGAATTTCCAGAAGGTGGGGATAATATATATACTCAAAGAGCCCCCAGTATCCCCACAGGGGTGGGTGGAAGGGGTGTAACTTGATAGTGTGTGAAATATGGACTTTGCATTAGCATTTTTATCACAAACAAATGTCATCTAAAGATTCCGTCTTTCACGATTCCATCGAGTTCAACCACGGGCTGAACAAAGTTTAGTCACTGTTGTTTTTTCTGATAACAGGATTTGGGTCCAAATATTTTGTCAGATTTGGCATGCTGTCTGGCTAATCAGCATCAGTATTCAGACCATAATGAGATACATGTACATTTCAACACACACTTATCACGCCTACATAGCTAGGAATACATGTACAGTGTTAAGTGCTTGACCAAGTCAGCTTGAGCTCCAGGTGTTGTTGCAGGGTGTGAGTGATTGTTGCAGGGTGTGAGTGATTGTTGCAGGGTGTGAGTGATTGTTGCAGGGAGTGAGTGATTGTTGCAGGGTGTGAGTGATTGTTGCAGGGTGTGAGTGATTGTTGCAGGGTGTGAGTGATTGTTGCAGGGAGTGATTGATTGTTGCAGGGTGTGAGTGATTGTTGATTGTTGCAGGGTGTGAGTGATTGTTGTGATTGTTGCAGGGTGTGAGTGATTGTTGCAGGGAGTGAGTGATTGTTGTGATTGTTGCAGGGTGTGAGCGATTGTTGCAGGGTGTGAGTGATTGTTGCAGGGTGTGAGTGATTGTTGCAGGGAGTGAGTGATTGTTGCAGGGTGTGAGTGATTGTTGCAGGGAGTGAGTGATTGTTGCAGGGTGTGAGTGATTGTTGCAGGGTGTGAGTGATTGTTGTAGGGAGTGAGTGATTGTTGCAGGGTGCGAGTGATAGTTGCAGGGTGTGAGTGATTGTTGCAGGGTGTGAGTGATTGTTGCAGGGTGATGTTGAGTGATTGTTGCAGGGTGTGAGTGATTGTTGCAGGGGTGTGAGCGTATTGTTGCAGGGTGTGAGTGATAGTTGCAGGGTGTGGTGATTGTTGCAGGGTGTGATGATTGTTGCAGGGTGTGAGTGATTGTTGCAGGGTGTGAGTGTGATAGTTGCAGGGTGTGATTGTTGCAGGGTGTGAGTGATAGTTGCAGGGTGGTGATTGTTGCAGGGTGTGAGTGATTGTTGCAGGGTGTGAGTGATTGTTGCAGGGTGTGAGTGATTGTTGCAGGGTGTGAGTGATTGTTGCAGGGTGTGAGTGATAGTTGCAGGGTGTGTGATTGTTGCAGGGTGTGAGTGATTGTTGCAGGGTGTGAGTGATTGTTGCAGGGTGTGAGTGATTGTTGCAGGTGTGAGTGATAGTTGCAGGGTGTGTGATTGTTGCAGGGTGTGAGTGATTGTTGCAGGGTGTGATTGTTGTAGGGTGTGAGTGATTGTTGCAGGGTGTGAGTGATTGTTGCAGGGTGTGAGTGATTGTTGCAGGGTGTGAGTGATTGTTGCAGGGTGTGAGTGATTGTTGCAGGGTGTGAGTGATTGTTGTAGGGTGTGAGTGATTGTTGCAGGGTGTGAGTATTGTTGCAAGGTGTGAGGATTGTTGCAGGGTGAGTGATTGTTGCAGGGTGTGAGTGATTGTTGCAGGGTGTGAGTGATTGTTGCAGGGTGTGAGTGATTGTTGCAGGGTGTGAGTGATTGTTGCAGGGTGTGAGTGATAGTTGCAGGTGTGAATGATTGTTGCAGGGTGTGAGTGATTGTTGCAGGGTGTGTAGTGATTGTTGCAGGGTGTGAGTGATTGTTGCAGGATGTGAGTGATTGTTGCAGGGTGTGAGTGATTGTTGCAGGGTGGTGAGTGATTGTTGCAGGGTGTGAGTGATTGTTGCAGGGTGTGAGTGATTGTTGCAGGGTGTGAGTGATAGTTGCAGGGTGTGAGTGATTGTTGCAGGGTGTGAGTGATTGTTGCAGGGTGTGAGTGATAGTTGCAGGGTGTGAGTGATTGTTGCAGGGTGTGAGTGATTGTTGCAGGGTGTGATAGTTGCAGGGTGTGAGTGATTGCATACACACCTCATCCTTGCTAGGTGCTTGGGAATCCAGCTTACCTGGGATATTTCATTTACAGTTTTGGAAGGGGAAGGGTGTGTGTATGCACCAGAGAGCAGTTGACATCCCTATAGCGTCACAAACATATCCCCCACACCCCCACCCCTTTATTTTTCAGTTTGTTTCTTCCAGTCTGTTACCCAGATTTCATGTCCATTTTCACTGAAGTCTTTGAGACAAAACGACTTTGCTCTCCTGTGTCCTGTCCTGTGTTCAGAAATTTGTTGCAATGATCTCGTTTGAAATGGAACAATGTAATAAAAAAATGAAAAGTTCGGGAAACTGAGGTCATTTTTACGCTCATAGAAACATCACTTTACATTTTATGATAAAAGTACACATCTGTATATTTGTAAACAAAACAGAACAGCTCCACAATGAACACCAGTCAGTTCTGCTACTTTGATTTTTAGGCTTACCCGTACTCAAACAATCACCACAGAAATGTATCTTTTAATTAAGAATCTTTTTGTAACAAAATTTGCACAAGTTTGCAACACTAGATCAGTAGTTGCAAAAAATTAATTAAGCAGCATCAAAAAAATTACTCACATGAGATCAGAACTTGCAATATGTAACAGAAATATCATCAGAGCCTGTCTGAATTAAAGATACCTGAAAAAGAGCTGAAAGCCTATACACCACACAAAACAAGTCAAAACACTACGCAGCAAACCAGAGTTGAGTATACTTTTATTCAACACATACAAAACCAAAACTCAACAACCAACCATGAGTGCAGCTGAAAAGCTTTGCAAACAAAACAAAAAAAGATGTAGGGTCTACATACAAAGCACATTTTCCACACACAAAAATTAAATCCCAACAACAGATCACCATTTTATCACTTGTACCAAATCAAAATTATGCTTTATGTGTCATATAATCTACACAAGTCAAAACAGAAAAGAAAGCATTCAGCAAAAAATATGAAAATGTCTGTCAGTTTTCGAAACCATTCCTTTTAATCACGATCTGAAATGAATCACTCTAGCACAAACCGACAATTGTTTTCCAAAGTATAAAGGGAAAAGACAGCAAGTCTACATGTACTTTTTCTGTGAAGAGGGAGAGAGGGGAACTAGAAGCCTTAATTACCTTTGAAACAAAAAACTGAAAAAGAGAAACATTAAATTCAATTTTTTCACGGATGTGCTTGCAAACTGGCAACACAAATACACACGCAACTCCCAAATGCATAATGATAAAGCAAACAAAAAATCCACAAAGGCCTCATAGTGTTAACAATATTTTATCTGTACAAGATATTTACACACAAAACACCTGATCAACTTCTTCCCTCTCCTTTTTCCTCTTCACGACATCTTCATGTACTTCATATTAAATGTTAATTTGCGTATTTTGAATTCTATTTCGACAGTACACACACACAGACTGCAATCACTCACCACACCTGTTTTAGAATACAGTATGATGGAAACATACAGAGGCATAATAAACAGCCAAAACAGTCTTGTATACAGTATGATGGAAACATAAAGAGGCATAATAAACAGCCAAAACAGTCTTGTATACAGTATAATGGAAACATACAGAGGCATAATAAACAGCCAAAACAGTATTGTTTGGGGGCACAAGTTAGTTGTGCAAGCTATATGTTCTGTCACTATCATTTACCATTTAATTTGACTTTTTGTTCATTTAAAAACATTTTAAAGTTGTTGTATTGTGCCCGTATGCAGTATCTGCCGCTTTGAATGCTCTTATGAAGAAAAAATTGAATTATTTCAACTGGACGACTTGTTTGGCATGTCAAAACACACCACTTTCCTTCAGACATGGTACTCATCTCTTACCAATACTTCTGTCATCTATCGCTTTTGTTCACATATATCCCCAACAGACAATAGATCTTACTCCTTATATGGAGTAATAAGGAGTAACCTGAAGTGGTAGTCGGCTGGGCTATGAGCAATATGAACTGAATCTGTCATCGGCAATCAACCATTCCTCATTCTTGTTATCTGTCTTTTTCCTTCCAGCAGTCTCTTTCTTAGGTCTTCACTTGTTTTAGACAACCTGTACAATTGACGCTGGAAGTATGACCATCTTGCCATGGTCAAGGGACTAGCATGCCTCAGGAACCTCTAGACTAATGCCGAAAGTAGCTTCAGCGACCGTCCATACAAGTCAGACAAGTCAGAGGATAGAGGTCTGACAAAGTGTGATCCCTAGTCTTCCAGTTGAGCACAGGGCCAACAACCTCGTCTCAAAAAACAAAGGCCTTGGTACAGCAGCAGCAACAGAAGAAACCGGCACTACGTGTATGACAGGCTTCCACTGTTGTCAGAAAACAAAGGCCTTGTTACAGCAGCAGCAACAGAAGAAACCAGCACTACTGTGTGTGACAGGCTTCCACTGTTGTCAAAAAACAAGGGCCTTGGTACAGCAGCAGCAACAGAAGAAACCGGCACTACTGTGTGCGACAGGCTTCCATAGTTGTCAGAAGATACTGAATCCTGTTTGCTGCCCGCTATGCCAATGGTGTGGTGAGCAGTAAAAATTAACAAGATCCTCAATGAATAGTCTGTTATCTTTTCCTGCACTTCAACCATGTTAGCAAAGCAATTTTTAACCCTTTGACTCCCTCATTCTATCCACCAGCTTCCGGCAGGCAGCTGGTGGACAGAGTGATGGAGTCAGAGGGTTATGGTTTTGTAGTTGGTACATAGGATGCAGGAGTCAAAGGATTAAGTCCTCTCTAAATAATTTTTGATACTACTAACTGCCCTGTTCGCTCACCTGGTCACAGTACCATTCTGACAGTGCAGGGGGGGGGTGGCTTTTACCCTCCACACTGAGCCATGGAGTCACGATCACACTGAGCCATGGAGTCAAGATTATAAGCCTCCACATCATTCCCAGCCCACAACATAAACGCTTGTTCACTGCCTGTCTTAATGCTGCTATCATTCTGGTCATCACCATTCAGGGTTTGGGGCCAGCTCAGAAAGTCTGCCAGATAATTTGCTGGCAGAATTTGGGTAAAGCGTGTTTGGAATTGTCCAAGTGCAAATAATCCCTTTTCCATAAATTTTAGACTCCATGACTGAACGAACCTTTTCACATTCTTGTGCTGTCAAATTTCCTGCATTATTTTCCTTCGCTTATGAATCGTATGTTATAATGTATCGTATGTTATAATGTTGTTCTTCCAAAGCAAACCACAGAGGGGTTTGTCTAATTACTCCTATTTACCAGAAAAACACAAAAGTAGAACTGACTGTGTATTAAATATATTAAGCATGTATTCAAATTCTGTTTTTGTCTTTTTTGTGGTTAGCATTTGTTTGAACACTGGCAGTCACTTAGCTTCATATTTTATTAATATTTTTGTTATTATTATTACTATTACGCTTGTTATTCTAATGAAGAGAAGACTTGGGTTTTAGCTAGATTTGTGTAAATAGTATTGATATGATCAGGATCCAAAACAAGTGTGACTGCCCGCGCCCAGCAAACAGGAACCAGAAGAACAAGAAAACCAATATAAGCGCGTATCCAACGAGACAAAACAAAACAAGCGCAAATTTTCGGCCAACTAGCCTTTGTCAAGCGCGAACGCACGGTCACAAACAGATCACAGACACCAAACAATGGATAATAAAAACGGGACTAAAAACTTCCCTGCCGCCTCGTCCACTACAATGGATAATAAAAATGGGACTAAAAACTTCCCTGCCGAGGCAAAACGGGACTAAAAACTTCCCTGCCGCCCGGCAGGGAAGTTTTTAGTCCCGTGTGGGCGGCAGGGAAGTTTTTAGTCCCGTTTTTATTATCCATTGTTTGGTGTCTGTGATCTGTTTGTGACCGTGCGTTTGCGCTTGACAAAGGCTAGTTGGCCGAAAATTTGCGCTTGTTTTGTTTTGTCTCGTGGATACGCGCTTATATTGGTTTTCTTGTTCTTCTGGTTCATTGATATGATCATCATTATTACCGTACTACTGTTCTAACGTTATTCCTATCTTTTTGTTCTTGTGCTGCAAGGTTTGTATTATCTCGTCAACCTAACAATGGCATGAGAAAACAAACGGTGGATCTGAATATAAAGTACATACACTGCCTATACAGGCCTTCTAGTGATGGGCACTTTTTGCCAGACTTTGTTCAAAATCCTACATCACTGACAAAGCAGGCTTCTTTGTTTCAGTTCCAGTCTCATGATTTTCTTCAGTCTCTTGGTCATATCCTTATAATAATAATAATAATTACAATATTTATATAGCGCAAAATCTTGATAGAAATCAAATCTAAGCGCTCTTAGGAGACTTGTCACTTGTGTTGCAAATTGTGACATAGATTACGCTTTTTACGCTACACTGATTGCAAAGCACGCTGTTTTCCCCCTACAAAATGTCCATAAAGTTTGGGCATATTTCATAAATTGATATTTCCACATCACCGAAAAATAAAGTAACAAACTGTGCAAGCACACATGTTATATTGTTATTTCCACGTCACAGAGAATAAAGTCATGAACTATTCAAGCACAAATGCTATATGTTATTTCCACGTCACAGAAAATAAAGTCATGAACTGTGCATGTACATATGTTTTACCTCTGAAAGGCTGAAATGTGCTAAACATTTCATTAACAGAGCACAGAAAGACACTGTCTGGAACGTATTAAGAGCCTTTTTTTAGAAATAAATTTCGGGAAAATTACAACAGAAAACATGTCTGCAGAAAAAGCCTCTAGATGACTTCTCACACAATTCTTTCATTGTTATTCACTAGAATAATAGCAGACCAGTGTTTATACCGGCAATTAGAAGCAAGAGATGGAAATATCTAATGAAGCATCAATCTGAATGATGTAAAACTGTGATTTTTTTCAGGGTTACTATCATTCTTTTCATGTTGCTTAGTCTATAATTTGGTCATGACTAAAGCATGAACAGATACGCGCACACACACAGCTTAAGCATTCTGACTGTCACTATTAAGATAACAAATGGAAATTTCAACACTGAGACCCTCTGAAAGCTGACCGTAGGAACTGCTGCAGAAGGATAGCTACACCTGCCATCTTAACCCTTTGCCACCTGCACCCTATCTACCAACTGCAAAAACTTAACCCTTTGACTCCCTCACCCTATCCACCAGCTTCCTGCAGGAAGCTGGATAGGGTGAGGGAGTCAAAGGGTTAAGTTTTTGCTCTTCCAGCATGGTTGACAAAGAAGGATGATGTTGGACAGGCTGCAGGAGTCAAAGGGTTAACATACAAACACTACAGCAGTACCTTTGACTTTCTTGTCATGTTTTACCAGAAAAACTATAATACACTGCTGACTATTTGATCCACCGTTACCTACGCTGCGACCTGGTGAGTTCTGGAAGGATATAGGAGAATTGTCAGCAGCAGGGCTAGCTATGGCAGTAGTATCATCATCCTTTGCCTCTTATCTCCATCGTTTTCTTCTTCTTCTTTTTCTTCCATTTCAAAGACCATGTCACTTCTTTATCATCAGAAGTGACAACTGACTTCTGGACAAATAGTAGTGATTATCATCATTATTCCATGCTGAAGACTAGGCATTTCATCTCTTCTTTATTCTAGCTTATTTAGCATACAAGTAAACAATCTCTCAAAAGATTAGTTAATTTCAGTATCTAGATTATAACTGAACAATGAGACAGAACTACACACACACACACACACACACACACACACTCTCTCTCTCTCTCTCTCTCATACTCATGCAAACATGCATGCACAGTGCGCACATTCATGACCAGGCCAAAGCAAAAACTGGTCAGATAGAGCCCAGTCACTGTGATGGAGTGGTAAGCACAGAGGACTACCAACTGGAACTGGAAGGTTGTGGGTTCAAATCCCATCAGTCCTATCAAAATCATTGTGGATTTTTCTGCTCGAACCAGCTCCTATCCTGAGTTGAGTGTGCTGTGGGCTCATTGGGAAGACTGGGACCATACAGTCAATCTGAAAAACATAAAATGCAACCCTGTCACGCAGCCTCAATCCTACATGGAACTTCATAGATCATGATTATTATCATCCTCATCACCATCATCATCATCGCATTGTAAAAACTGTGCCAGCTGTTGTGGCCATTGAAGATGGTGTAGAAAATGGTGGGAAAAAAGCGGGGTGGGGGTGAGGGGGTCAGATAGATGTCACATCATTGCACAAATCATGGCCACTGAGCATAATTTTCCATTTGTTTCAAATAAGCAAACCCAGGATATCCACATACAAATCTGTAGCTTTTGAAAACATCAGTCAATGCAATGGAAATCATTTATCAAACCAACAAATAATATTTGAATAATTGAAGAACGTTACGATTCAGACTACATGCCATTCATAGTACAGTGCAGATGCAGGTCTCTGAAGATGGTGTCCTCTTTAACAATTACTGCTGACAATTTCGCAAGAAATGGTGGTAACACAAAGACAATGATGAGATGGAAAACAATATATGTCAAAAAAGGAAACAGTATTTCTGTTTATCTTTGATGAATAGGATTCAGACAGTATTTCACTCACTCTGTAGTGCAGACTCTGCAGTCCTTTTCCAAAAATGGAGTCTACTATAAAACCTAAATGCTGAGTATATAAATGTGCTAAAAAAGATACACTGCATAACAACAAAACTTCAAACCCTTTGTCATGAATTTTAATGTAACCAAACACATACACACGTTACAAAGCTGAATAAGATTAACAGTAAGTCATGGAATGTGAACACACATTTTGCTTTACTGTGTTCATAGGAATGACTATGGCATAAAACAAGAATCCAACCCCACTGTTCACTGTTCACTTGTAGAACCTGTGTACATATATATTAAACTTCATATGCTTGTGTAAAAAACATAAAATACAAGTATACTCCTACAGTATATGTTGCTGCACAAAACAAACATTCAAACAACACCTATACCTACAGTGACGGGTTTCTCGTGTTGCAAACAAACATAAACAATTCTATTCCCACAACAGCTAAAACATTAATCATTACACCCTCCAAATTAAGCATAATATTAATTAATTAGGCATATCAATCATGAAAATATTACTAATAGTCATAATTGATAATAATGATAATAATAATAACAACAACAAGAAGGATTATAACAACAACAACAATATCAAAACAATAAAATAGTGTGGAGACAAAATCCCAGACACCAGACTTTCTATAACTGTGCAAACAGTACACAGCATGTTTAACCTGTGCAAACAGTACAGAGCATGTTCAACCAAGTCAAAAGTCTAGTTCAAGCCACAGTCTCCACTCTATCAGCTGACTTTTGTTTCTGGGCGCATATCACTCCATGGGTCGCCTGCCATGGCTTTGTCTGTCTACAACCACTGTCCACACTAGCTATATATAAACTTACACACACACACACACACACACACACACACACACACACACACACACACACACACACACACAGTGATACACACAGTGATACACACACACACATACACAGAGCAATACACACACAGTGATACACACACACATATACACACATGTACACAACATACATAAAAACAACACACATGCTTTCATTCTCAGTAGGCTTCATCTCTTCAACAACACAGAGATTAAAACACACACACAACCACACACACACACACAAACACAGACACAAACACACACAAGAAAACACACACACACACACACACACACACACACACACACACACACATCAACTGAAAACATCAAACAGGCACAACAAAGACCACTCATTTATATGAAAACTCTTCAACAGTCACACGTACCAACCACACTCTCAAAATCCACGCCAGCACCCCGCCTGGGACTGGATAAACAAACAAGTCATTGCCACATGAAAAATGTAGTTTTCCTGTCTTACTTTAGGTTCTACACACTCACAGACACACACACAGACAACACACACACACACACACACACACACACACACACACACACACACACACACACACACACACACACATACACACACACACACACACACACAGAGTCCCGAGGCACAACAACACAAAAAGGCAGACACAGGCTGGATGACGTCTACATAGGCAACAAATTGTCATCCCTCTCTTCAGGTTCCTCCAGCTGATCGTCACCTAGACCCTTGTAAGGAGACGAGTTGTGTGCATCTTGACTGCGGCACACAAAGTTACAGCCATCCTGAAGCAGAGCAACATACAGGTAAGCAACATACCAATAAATCAGACCAACGACAGCTAACAGGTGAAAGGTTTGTTATTCAACACATCTGGATGGCAGAGGAACATACAGGTAAATCAGACCAATGACAGCTAACAGGTATAAGGTTTGTTATTCAACACATCTGGATGGCAGAGGAACATACAGGTAAATCAGACCAATGACAGCTAACAGGTGAAAGGTTTGTTATTCAACACATCTGGATGGCAGAGGAACATACAGGTAAATCAGACCAATGACAGCTAACAGGTATAAGGTTTGTTATTCAACACATCTGGATGGCAGAGGAACATACAGGTAAATCAGACCAATGACAGCTAACAGGTATAAGGTTTGTTATTCAACACATCTGGATGGCAGAGGAACATACAGGTAAATCAGACCAATGACAGCTAACAGGTGAAAGGTTTGTTATTCAACACATCTGGATGGCAGAGGAACATACAGATAAATTAGATCAACAACAGCTGACAGGTATAAGGTTTGTTATTCAACACATCTGGATGGCAGAGGAACATACAGATAAATTAGATCAACAACAGCTGACAGGTATAAGGTTTGTTATTCAACACATCTGGATGGCAGAGGAACATACAGGTAAATCAGACCAACAACAGCTAACAGGTGAAAGGTTTGTTATTCAACACATCTGGATGGCAGAGGAACATACAGGTAAATTAGACCAATGACAGCTAACAGGTGAAAGGTTTGTTATTCAACACATCTGGATGGCAGAGGAACATACAGGTAAATTAGACCAATAACAGCTAACAGGTGAAAGGTTTGTTATTCAACACATCTGGATGGCAGAGGAACATACAGGTAAATTAGACCAATGACAGCTAACAGGTATAAGGTTTGTTATTCAACACATCTGGATGGCAGAGGAACATACAGGTAAATCAGACCAATGACAGCTAACAGGTATAAGGTTTGTTATTCAACACATCTGGATGGCAGAGGAACATACAGGTAAATCAGACCAATAACAGCCAACAGGTATAAGGTTTGTTATTCAACACATCTGGATGGCAGAGGAACATACAGGTAAACTAGACCAATGACAGCTAACAGGTGAAAGGTTTGTTATTCAACACATCTGGATGGCAGAGGAACATACAGGTAAATCAGACCAACAACAGCTAACAGGTGAAAGGTTTGTTATTCAACACATCTGGATGGCAGAGGAACATACAGGTAAACTAGACCAATGACAGCTAACAGGTGAAAGGTTTGTTATTCAACACATCTGGATGGCAGAGGAACATACAGGTAAATCAGACCAATGACAGCTAACAGGTATAAGTTTGTTATTCAACACATCTGGATGGCAGAGGAACATACAGATAAATTAGATCAACAACAGCTAACAGGTATAAGGTTTGTTATTCAACACATCTGGATGGCAGAGGAACATACAGATAAATTAGATCAACAACAGCTGACAGGTATAAGGTTTGTTATTCAACACATCTGGATGGCAGAGGAACATACAGATAAATTAGACAACAACAGCTAACAGGTGAAAGGTTTGTTATTCAACACATCTGGATGGCAGAAGAACATACAGATAAATTAGATCAACAACAGCTGACAGGTGAAAAGTTTGTTATTCAACACATCTGGATGGCAGAGGAACATACAGATAAATTAGATCAACAACAGCTGACAGGTGAAAAGTTTGTTATTCAACACATCTGGATGGCAGAGGAACATACAGGTAAATTAGGCTAATGACAGGTGACAGGTGAAAAGTTTGTTATTCAACATATTCAGATGGCAGAGGAACATACAGGTAAATTAGGCCAATGACAGCTGACAGGTGAAAAGTTTGTTATTCAAAACATTCAGATGGCAGAGGAACATACAGGTAAATTAGACCAATGACAGCTGACAGGTGAAAGGTTTGTTCACAAGGGATTCAACACACCTGTACAATTCCACATGTGTTCTACTTACTCCACCATCTTGCAGACTTCTTAAACGGGCACAAAATGCTATGTGCCAGTAAGGCCCTGAATTGTAAGTGTGGAATCAGAGGGACCTATCAAACACCAGTAAGGCCCTGAATAGTAAGTGTGGAATCAGAGGGACCTATCAAACACCAGTAAGGCCCTGAATTGTAAGTGTGGAATCAGAGGGACCTATCAAACACCAGTAAGGCCCTGAATTGTAAGTGTGGAATCAGAGGGACCTATCAAACACCAGTAAGGCCCTGAATTGTAAGTGGGGAATCAGAGGGACCTATCAAACACCAGTAAGGCCCTGAATTGTAAGTGGGGAATCAGAGGGACCTATCAAACAATCTGTCAATCTATCCTGGACCTATCAAACAATCTGTCAATCTATCCTAATTAAAACATTTGTTAAAATCTGTCAATCTGTCCTAATTAAAACATTTGTTACAATCTGTCAATCTATCCTAATTAAAACATTTGTTACAATCTGTCCTAATCAAAACATTTGTTACAATCTGTCAATCTGTCCTAATTAAAACATTTGTTACAATCTGTCAATCTATCCTAATTAAAACATTTGTTACAATCTGTCCTAATCAAAACATTTGTTACAATCTGTCAATCTGTCCTAATTAAAATGTTACAATCTGTCAATCTGTCCTAATTAAAACATGTTACAATCTGTCAATCTGTCCTAATTAAAACATTTGTTACAATCTGTCAATCTGTCCTAATTAAAACATTTGTTACAATCTGTCCTAATCAAAACATTTGTTACAATCTGTCAATCTGTCCTAATTAAAACATTTGTTACAATCTGTCCTAATCAAAACATTTGTTACAATCTGTCAATCTGTCCTAATTAAAACATTTGTTACAATCTGTCCTAATCAAAACATTTGTTACAATCTGTCCTAATTAAAACATTTGTTACAATCTGTCAATCTGTCCTAATCAAAACATTTGTTACAATCTGTCCTAATTAAAACATTTGTTACAATCTGTCAATCTGTCCTAATCAAAACATTTGTTACAATCTGTCCTAATCAAAACATTTGTTACAATCTGTCAATCTGTCCTAATTAAAACATTTGTTACAATCTGTCCTAATCAAAACATTTGTTACAATCTGTCCTAATCAAAACATTTGTTACAATCTGTCCTAATCAAAACATTTGTTACAATCTATCCTAATTAAAACATTTGTTACAATCTGTCAATCTGTCCTAATTAAAACATTTGTTACAATCTGTCAATCTGTCCTAATCAAAACATTTGTTACAATCTGTCAATCTGTCCTAATCAAAACATTTGTTACAATCTGTCCTAATTAAAACATTTGTTACAATCTGTCCTAATCAAAACATTTGTTACAATCTGTCAATCTGTCCTAATCAAAACATTTGTTACAATCTGTCCTAATCAAAACATTTGTTACAATCTGTTCTAATCAAAACATTGTTACAATCTGTTCTAATCAAAACATTTGTTACAATCTGTCCTAATTAAAACATTTGTTACAATCTGTCAATCTGTCCTAATCAAAACATTTGTTACAATCTGTCAATCTGTCCTAATCAAAACATTTGTTACAATCTGTCCTAATCAAAACATTTGTTACAATCTGTCAATCTGTCCTAATTAAAACATTTGTTACAATCTGTCAATCTGTCCTAATTAAAACATTTGTTACAATCTGTCAATCTGTCCTAATTAAAACATTTGTTACAATCTGTCCTAATCAAAACATTTGTTACAATCTGTCCTAATCAAAACATTTGTTACAATCTGTCCTAATTAAAACATTTGTTACAATCTGTCAATCTGTCCTAATTAAAACATTTGTTACAATCTGTCCTAATCAAAACATTTGTTACAATCTGTCCTAATCAAAACATTTGTTACAATCTGTCAATCTGTCCTAATTAAAACATTTGTTACAATCTGTCCTAATTAAAACATTTGTTACAATCTGTCCTAATCAAAACATTTGTTACAATCTGTCCTAATCAAAACATTTGTTACAATCTGTCAATCTGTCCTAATTAAAACATTTGTTACAATCTGTCAATCTGTCCATAAAACATTTACAATCTCCTAATCAGATTTTACAATCTGTCCTAATCAAAACATTTGTTACAATCTGTCCTAATCAAAACATTGTTACAATCTGTCCTAATTAAAACATTTGTTACAATCTGTCCTAATCAAAACATTTGTTACAATCTGTCCTAATTAAAACATTTGTTACAATCTGTCCTAATTAAAACATTTGTTACAATCTGTCCTAATTAAAACATTTGTTACAATCTGTCCTAATTAAAACATTTGTTACAATCTGTCCTAATTAAAACATTTGTTACAATCTGTCCTAATTAAAACATTTGTTACAATCTGTCCTAATAAAACATTTGTTACAATCTGTCCTAATTAAAACATTTGTTACAATCTGTCTAATCAAACATTTGTTCACAATCTGTCCTAATCAAAACATTTGTTACAATCTGTCCTAATTAAAACATTTGTTACAATCGTCAATCTGTCCTAATCAAAACATTTGTTACAATCTGTCTCTAATCAAAACATTTGTTACAACTGTCAATCTGTCCTAATTAAAACATTTGTTACAATCTGTCAATCTGTCCTAATTAAAACATTTGTTACAATCTGTCAATCTGTCCTAATTAAAACTTGTACATCTGTCTAATAAAACATTTGTTACAATCTGTCCTAATTAAAACATTTGTTACAATCTGTCCTGTCCTAATTAAACATTGTTACAATCTGTCCTAATTAAAACATTTGTTACAATCTGTCAATCTGTCCTAATAAAACATTTGTTACAATCTGTCAATCTGTCCTAATAAAACATTTGTTACAATCTGTCCTAATCAAAACATTTGTTACAATCTGTCCTAATCAAAACATTTGTTACAATCTGTCCTAATCAAAACATTTGTTACAATCTGTCAATCAACATTTGTTACACGTCTCGTCCTAATCAAAACATTTGTTACAATCTGTCAATCTGTCCTAATCAAAACATTTGTTACAATCTGTCCAATTTAGTCTATTCAAGAAAATCTTTTTTACTCATGAAAACTGTCCTGAATAAACAACATTTAGCTTCAATCTTCCTACATTAAGAATTTTTACTCAATCAATGTCTAACAACAACACTCATTGCTTCTACCCTAAATCATTCAACCCATCAAATTTCAAAACAAACACTTACAGCTTGCAATTCTCTACTTAATCAGAATTATTATCTCAAACCATCAACTTGTCAAACAACAACACTCACAGCTTGCCAATTTCTACCATTAACTGATTTATTCTCAACCCATCAAACTTGTCAAACAAACAACACTACAGCTTGCCAATTCCTACCATTAACTGAATTATCTTTCTCAACCCATCAAACTTGTCAAACACACAACACTCACAGCTTGCCAATTCCTACCATTAACTGAATTATTTTCTCAACCCATCAAACTTGTCAAACACACAACACTCACAGCTTGCTAATTCCTACCATTAACTGAATTATCTTTCTCAACCCATCAAACTTGTCAAACACACAACACTCACAGCTTACCAATTCCTACCATTAACTGAATTATCTATCTCAACCCATCAAACTTGTCAAACACACAACACTCACAGCTTACCAATTCCTACCATTAACTGAATTATCTATCTCAACCCATCAAAATTATCAAATAATCAACACTCACAGCTTGCAAATTTGCGAAGTCTTTCCAGAATTCATAATTGGGTACTTGCTCAACTCCTTTGGCCCCGATCACGAAGCGTTGGTAAAGGCCTCCCGCAATCAGGTACACAGACATTACGCAGAAAAACCTGCACAAACACAATTGTTTTTTGAGGTTATTTCATATTAATTGGTGAGAAGCATGTGAGTGAGTGAGTGAGTGAGTGTGTGTGTGTGTGTGTGTGTGTGTGTGTGTGTGTGTGTGTGTGTGTGTGTGTGTGTGTGTGTGTGTGTGTGTGTGCGTGCGTGTGTGCGTGCGCGTGCATGTGTCTTGTGCGCATGCATATGTGACTGTGTGCGTCCGTGCACGCGAAAACTCATTTTACCAATTTTTTTTATCTTTACTAAATTTAGGTCAAAGTATGGATAGTTGAGGACTCAGGAAAGCATGACTTTGGAAGATAAAGGACAAAGATCCAGACGACACTGACTAAAACATTGCCTGAAATTAGTACTCTTCAAGGACAATGTGTGAAACAACATCATTCTCACAAGGACTTCTGACAATATTTCAACTGTTTTCACTACCAATGTACCATGTCGACTTTCACTGCCCTCAACTTTCTTCAAGTTCACAATGACCCACATTCAAGGTCATCTGTATGCTCATGATTATACTACAGTATGAAATATATGTGCTACAAATTCAAGGACACCACTTTCTTATCAACAAAAGTTGTAAACCAAAATATCCTTTTCTCTTCTGAACAACAAAAGTTGTCAACCAAATATATTTTCCTTCTTCAATACCTGTTTATTGATACACAATGATATGGCCTCAATGGCCAATGGAATTTATTGATACACAATGATATGGCCTCAGTGACCAATGGAATTTATTTATACACAATCATATGACCTCAATGGCCAATGGGATTTATTGATACACAATATCACCTCAGTGACCAATGGTATTTATTGATACTCAATGATATGGCCCCAGTAGCCAATGGAATTTATTGATACACAATGTTATCACCTCAGTGACCAATGGAATTTATTGATACAATCATATGGCCCCAGTAGCCAATAGAATTTATTGATACACAATGATATGGCCTCAACGGCCAATGGAATTTATTGATACACAATGATATGGCCTCAATGGCCAATGGAATTTATTGATACACAATGATATGGCCTCAGTGACCAATGGAATTTATTGATACACAATCATATGGCCCCAGTAGCCAACAGAATTTATTGATACACGATATCACCTCAGTGACCAATGGAATTTATTGATACTCAATGATATGGCGTCATTGACCAATAGAATTTATTGATACACAATAACGCCTCAGTGACCAATGGAATTTATTGATACACAATCATATGGCCTTAGTAGCCAATGGAATTTATTGATACACGATATCATCTCAGTGACCAAAGGAATTTATTGATACACAATGATATGGCCTCAATGGCCAATGGAATTTATTGATACACAATGATATGGCCTCAGTGACCAATGGAATTTATTGATACACAATCATATGGCCCCAGTAGCCAACAGAATTTATTGATACACGATATCACCTCAGTGACCAATGGAATTTATTGATACTCAATGATATGGCGTCATTGACCAATAGAATTTATTGATACACGATATCATCTCAGTGACCAATGGAATTTACTGATACACAATCATATGGCCTTAGTAGCCAATGGAATTTATTGATACACGATATCACCTCAGTGACCAATGGAATTTATTGATACTCAATGATATGGCCTCAGTGACCAATAGAATTTATTGATGCACAATGATATCACCTCAGTGACCAATAGAATTTATTGATACACAAACATATGGCCCTAGTAGCTAATGGAATTTATTGATACACAATGATATCACCTCAGTGACCAATGGAATTTATTGATACACAATCATATGGCCTCAGTGACCAATGGAATACAAGGGATGATCCAAGAGTCTTCTTGGTTAGGCTGCCATTTCTGAACCAATTACAATAAATACTTAAAACTTGCATTGAGATAAAATAAGTCTTTGTAATATTACTATGCACAAGGTTATACTGACATCATATCTAATTGTATGACATCACTGAAAATGTGATGTTACTAATTTTGCATCCAAAAAAAATGGATCTTAATAAGAAATATGATTCTGTTTCTAGAGCAGCTCAAATATTACAACACTCAAATTTAGAAATGGTGCAATCAAAATTCATTAAAATCTGACAGTTATGTACAGAAACAAGTGTGTGTCATACACTGATACAGGGCCATTTGCCACTGGATCAACAGTTTAAAATGACAAGTAACTGATTGGCCAAACAACTACTGAGGCAGACGCCAAGTGAGGCCCAGAACAAGCAAACTGTCCATCTTGTCAAGAGAGTAGTTGAAGAACATCAGTATACTTCGGTTCATGAAATAAATGAAACTTATGGTATTTCACTTGGCACAGTTGCAAGGATCCTGCAGTAAGATTTTGTGATGAAGACAGTGGCTGCCAGATGGACACCTTATCTTCTGAAAGGGTTCCGAGTTCTATGCAACTGCTTGAACTGTCTGAGCCACAGGACCCCACAGCACTATGTGACATGACACCAGTGACCAAACATGTATCAATCACAATGTGACATCACACCAGTGACCAAACATGGATCAATCACTATGTGACATGACACCAGTGACCAAACATGTATCAATCACAATGTGACATCACACCAGTGACCAAACATGTATCAATCACTATGTGACATGACACCAGTGACCAAACATGTATCAATCACTATGTGACATGACACCAGTGACCAAACATGTATCAATCACAATGTGACATCACACCAGTGACCAACATGTATCAATCACTATGTGACATCACACCAGTGACCAAACATGTATCAATCACTATGTGACATGACACCAGTGACCAAACATGGATCAATCACTATATGACATGACACCAGTGACCAAACATGTATCAATCACTATATGACATCACACCAGTGACCAAACATGTATCAATCACTATGTGACATGACACCAGTGACCACACATGTATCAATCACTATGTGACATGACACCAGTGACCAACATGTATCAATCACTATGACATGACACCAGTGACCACACATGGATCAATCACTATGTGACATGACACCAGTGACCAAACATGATCAATCACTATGTGACATCACACCAGTGACCACACATGTGATCAATCACTATGTGAATGACACCATGACCAACATGATCATCACTATGTGAACGACACCAGTGACCACACATGGATCAATCACATGTGACATACACCCGTGACCAACATGTATCAATCACTATTACATGACACCAGTGACCAAACATGGATCAATCACTATGTGACACACACCAGTGACCACACATGTATCAATCACTATGTGACATGACACCAGTGACCAAACATGATCAATCACTATTGACATACACACAGTGACCACACATGATCATCACTATGTGACATCACACCAGTGACCACACATGTATCAATCACTATGATGACATCACACCAGTGACCAAACATGTATCAATCACTATATGAATCACACAGGACCACACATATCACACTGTACACACACCAGTGACCAAACATGGATCAATCACTATGTGACATCACACCAGTGACCACACATGTATCAATCACTGTGTGACATCACACCAGTGACCAAACATGATCAATCACTATGTGACATCACACCAGTGACCACACATGTATCAATCACTATGTGACATCACACCAGTGACCAAACATGTATCAATCACTATGTGACATCACACCAGTGACCACACATGTATCAATCACTATGTGACATCACACCAGTGACCAAACATGATCAATCACTATGTGACATCACACCAGTGACCACACATGTATCAATCACTATGTGACATGACACCAGTGACCAAACATGTATCAATCACTTGTGACATGACACCAGTGACCACACATGTATCAATCACTATGTGACATGACACCAGTGACCAAACATGTATCAATCACTATGTGACATGACACCAGTGACCAACATGTATCAATCACTATGTGACATCACACCAGTGACCAAACATGTATCAATCACTATGTGAACATACACCAGTGACCACACATGTATCAATCACTATGTGACATGACACCAGTGACCAACATGTATCAATCACTATGTGACATGACACCAGTGACCACACATGTATCAATCACATATGTGACATCACACCAGTGACCACACATGGATCAATCACTATGTGACATGACACCAGTGACCACACATGATCAATCACTATGTGACATGACACCAGTGACCACACATGTATCAATCACTATGTGACATACACCAGTGACCAAACATGTATCAATCACTATGTGACATCACACCAGTGACCAAACATGATCAATCACTATGTGACATGACACCAGTGACCAAACATGTATCAATCACTATATGACATGACACCAGTGACCACACATGTATCAATCACTATATGACATGACACCAGTGACCACACATGTATCAATCACTATGTGACATGACACCAGTGACCACACATGATCAATCACTATATGACATGACACCAGTGACCACACATGTATCAATCACTTATTGACATGACACCAGTGACCAACATGATCAATCACTATATGACATGACACCAGTGACCAACACATGTATCAATCACTATTGACATGACACCAGTGACCAAACATGATCAATCACTATAGTGACATGACACCAGTGACCAAACATGATCAATCACTATATGACATGACACCAGTGACCACACATGCATCAATCACTATGTGACATGACACCAGTGACCACACATGATCAATCACTATATGACATGACACCAGTGACCACACATGATCAATCACTATGTGACATGACACCAGTGACCAAACATGGATCAATCACTATGTGACATGACACCAGTGACCACACATGATCAATCACTATGTGACATGACACCAGTGACCACACATGTATCAATCACTATGTGACATGACACCAGTGACCAAACATGGATCAATCACATGTGACATGACACCAGTGACCAACATGGATCAATCACAATGTGACATGACACCAGTGACCACACATGATCAATCACTATGTGACATGACACCAGTGACCAAACATGATCAATCACTATGTGACATGACACCAGTGACCAAACATGTATCAATCACTATGTGACATGACACCAGTGACCAAACATGGATCAATCACTATGTGACATGACACCAGTGACCAAACATGTATCACAATGTGACATGACACCAGTGACCACACATGTATCAATCACAATGTGACATGACACCAGTGACCAAACATGGATCAATCACAATGTGACATGACACCAGTGACCAAACATGGATCAATCACAATGTGACATGACACCAGTGACCACACATGGATCATCTTCCATGGCATCTCAAACCAATGGTCTGATCACTATGCAAATGGCCATTTATGACCAACTGTACTTCACACTTGGTTTTCAAACCTGAAAGAGACTTTTCCATTGTTGTCAACTTTTCAGGTTCTGTAGCAGTTGACATTTTGCCTGAAAATTTTAATCTTTCTGCTATATCATATATGTCATGAACAAAGTGTTTTGTCCAAAACTGTGCAGTCCATTCATGAGCAGCATGTGGGTACCAGCAAAACGCCCCTTCGACATGACACTTCAAACACACAAACAGCCAACACACAAAGTCTATCTACAAGAGCAATCCACACCTCAAACACACAAACAGCCAACACACAAACCCTATCTACAAGAGCAATCCACACCTCAAACACACAAACAGCCAACACACAAAGTCTATCTACAAGAGCAATCCACACCTCAAACACACAAACAGCCAACACACAAAGCCTATAGATCTACAAGAGCAATCCACACCTCAAACACACAAACAGCCAACACACAAAGTCTATCTACAAGAGCAATCCACACCTCAAACACACAAACAGCCAACACACAAAGCCTATAGATCTACAAGAGCAATCCACACCTCAAACACACAAACAGCCAACACACAAAGTCTATCTACAAGAGCAATCCACACCTCAAACACACAAACAGCCAACACACAAACCCTATCTACAAGAGCAATCCACACCTCAAACACACAAACAGCCAACACACAAAGTCTATCTACAAGAGCAATCCACACCTCAAACACACAAACAGCCAACACACAAAGTCTATCTACAAGAGCAATCCACACCTCAAACACACAAACAGCCAACACACAAACCCTATCTACAAGAGCAATCCACACCTCAAACACACAAACAGCCAACACACAAAGTCTATCTACAAGAGCAATCCACACCTCAAACACACAAACAGCCAACACACAAACCCTATCCACAAGAGCAATCCACACCTCAAAACACACAAACAGCCAACACACAAAGCACACAGATCTACAAGAGCAATCCAATCAAGTTCCCCCCAACCCCTGCTACAGTCTGAGGTAAACCCCATGTGACTTTCAGTTATTTCCATTTCTGAAACAAGACATGAGTACAAAGAAGTTTTCAAGAACCCAGGATTTGTGAAAAGCTGTCAAACACAGTTTGCTACCGTATCTTGATCAGACTAGAAAAAACATTTGACTCTTGGCTGAGAAGACTGAAACTCTGCATAGAGAGAGAAAAGTACTCTGAAGGACTCTGAAAATTTCACATATAAATAAGACTTTTTGGATCAGTATTCGTATTATCAAAGTAAAAAACAACTGTGACTTTGACAATGCAAACGTTTTTCACTTTTTGCAGAAGCTGAACTTTAACATTCTGACAGATACACACTGCCCTAAAGAACTTATGTTCTCACATAACCATCAACCAAACATTTGTATTATTTCTTTTTGCATAATATCAGATGGGTGATCACTGTGTTCATTAATTTGTTGTTGTTGTTGTTTTTTTGCTGATACGTATCAACAGCACACATGTGACCCGTTTTCACAAAAGGGGGCCAAAGTCAGTTTTGGGGGTGTGAAGATACTTACATTTCTGAAAAGTTGAAGAAATGCTCTTTCCAAAGGTGTTTATAACAAATCCCTAACAGTGCCCAAGCTATAGCCGAAGAAGTGGCCATTTTGAGAAAACTGCACTTGAATGTAGATACAAAGTTTTTCTTTATTTTTTTCTTAGCAATCATTGTTGAAACTGTCTCAAACTTTCAGAATTGGCAAACACAGTTGTTGTACACTGAGGTATAATATGTCAAAGCCATGCACAGTTCGATAACTAAACGCCGCGCGAAACTCCAATTTTTGTTCAATAAACTGGTTTGTGTTTAAGAAGATGTATCATTTCAAAAGGTCGTTCTAACATATTTCATGGTCAATGTTCACTATGAACTCTCACTGTATGATAAACATAGGGTCATTAAATATAGCAAAAACAAAAATCTCATAACCATCCGGACTGACCCTCAACATGTTTTCTGAACTGTTGCTTGGTTTGACACCAGTGACATGGGCCCCTTCAATGAGCGCAGGTCACAAATACTTGAAATATTATGGTCATCTACAAGCACAAGTAATATGGAGCTCTTGGATACTGTCACAGTAATATGGAGCTCTTGGATACTGTCACACTGGTCTGTTCTTCTTCTTCTCCTACCTGTCACTGTTCTTGATTCTGTCACAAAACCACTACATTAACCACATTAACCCCTTATGATCCTCACCATATCCACCTGCTTCATGCTTTCAGGCATTATCAACAACCCCATAGAAAAGCAGGAACTTAAAGTGTTCATTCTCCTACCCTATCCCTCCCTCACCCTATCCACCAGCTTCTTTGAGGAAATCAATGGAAAGGGTGAGAGAGTAACAGGGTTACATTTTTCGCAGCTGGTGGATAGGGTGAGGGGGTGAAAGGCTTAGAAGAATTCTCTTCTATATGACCACTGCATGAATAACACACATGCACAGAGACACTCTCAAAACATGACAAAAACAGTCGAAGTGTGGAAGCATTTTTATACAAGATACTGCATTTTTCCATGTCATTTGAACTCTGTCACTGCCACTTCCTTCTCTCTTGTTATCTTCCATGTTTCAGCAAGTCCTACTTCCTGATAAAGCCGACTCTAAC
Organism: Monoplex corrugatus; assembly: GCA_030674185.1. Classification (NCBI taxonomy): domain Eukaryota; kingdom Metazoa; phylum Mollusca; class Gastropoda; order Littorinimorpha; family Ranellidae; genus Monoplex; species Monoplex corrugatus. The sequence goes on from JAPXFY010000015.1 coordinate 83,943,575, forward strand.
TAACTTAAAGCCTTGCCTCTCTTCTTCTCTTCTCTTCTGTTTCAACAGTCAACTTGACACAAACTACAACAGGTCCAGTACATAGTCACAAATGTGCACATAATTACAGTCCTATTCATTTCTTTTTGTCATCATGGATTTACCATATGAAACTTGGACTTTAGTCACAATATGCACATAATTACAGTCCTATTCATTTCTTTTTGTCATCATGGATTTACCATATGAAACTTGGACTTTAGTCACAAATATGCACATAATTACAGTCCTATTCATTTCTTTTTGTCATCATGGATTTACCATATGAAACTTGGACTTTAGTCACAAATGTGCACATAATTACAGTCCTATTCATTTCTTTTTGTCATCATGGATTTACCATATGAAACTTGGACTACTTTCCCCATTCAGAGCACCACCATTTTTTAAATTTTTTATCAAGGCTTCAGAAAGGCAAGAAAGCTTACTGCCTTTCAAGAGGAGGGACCTGGGAAACAAACCTATCTCTCCAATACTTTTATACCAAGGCAGCCAGGCAAATGCCATGCTCTTCACAATTTGCAACTGCCTATAAATATTGCCTGTCTTTTCTGAATCTTCCTTGTGAATGATCTTCTTGTGTCTGCCGTCTTCAAGACTGTCTCGTTTCTTTTCTTTGCTGTCCATGGAAATATCAACATTCTTCTCAGAAACCGTATCTCAGCTGCCTCAATCTTGTTCTAGCTTTGCTTGTTTCAGAAAAAGTAATTATACAAGTTATAGTTTCCTTTCTGTTTTCATGCAGGCAAATGGTTAAACTGTATAAAATTACAGAAATTTTATTTGATTTCAGTTATGAAATTCTATGGCCTGTGTCCCTTTTTTTGCACAACCTTTGGTCACTGTGTGTGTGTGTGTGTGTGTGTGTGTGTGTGTGTGTGTGTGTGTGTGTGTGTGTGTGTGTGTGTGTGTGTGTGTGTGTGTGTGTGTGTGCATGCGTGTGTGTGTGTGTGTGTGTGTGCGTGTGTGTGTGTGTGTGCGAGTGTGTGTGCATGCGAGTGTGTGTGTGTGTGTGTGTGTGTGTGTGTGTGTGTGTGTGTGTGTGTGTGTGTGTGTGTGTGTGTGTGGGATGTATGTGTGTGTGTGTTGGGTGTGTGTGTGTGTGTGCGTGTGCGTGCGACGCGTGTGTGTGTGTGTCTGCGCATGCGCGTGTGTTTGTGTATGTGTGTGCGTGCGTGCATGTCTGTTGGTGTGTGTGCGTGGTGAGTGAAATGTATGTGTTGTGTGTGAATGTGTGTGTGTGTATGTCTGTGTACAGAAATGTGTGTATGTATGTATGTAATACTATGTGTATGTATGTATGTATGTAATGTGTGTGTGTGTTGCAATGCGTGCGTGCATGTGGTGCGTGTGTGTGTTATGATATCCCATCTCTTGTCTTTTGTAAGACAGGCAGAGATCAAGACTGACGTGTGTTATGATATCCCATCTCTTGTCTTTTGTAAGACAGGCAGAGATCAAGACTGAGTGTGTTATGATATCCCATCTCTTGTCTTTTGTAAGACAGGCAGAGATCAAGACTGACGTGTGTTATGATATCCCATCTCTTGTCTTTTGTAAGACAGGCAGAGATCAAGACTGACGTGTGTTATGATATCCCATCTCTTGTCTTTTGTAATACAGGCAGAGATCAAGACTGATGTGTGTTATGATATCCCATCTCTTGTCTTTTGTAAGACTGGCAGAGATCAAGACTGACGAAGGCGGGACAGGATTTTAGTGAGTGAGTTTTACACCAACTCAGACAAACCAAGTATGCAGACATACACATTTATCTACTATGACATCCCACTCTTTCCTTCTTTTTCATTGTACACAATAGCAGGGAACTCACACAATGAGGATGATGGATCCAATGCTGAGGGCGGAGGCGCCACCATTCTGATATTCACAGACCTCAGGGTGTGGCAGCTCAAAGAGGTAGTAACAACCTGTCGTCTTGCCATTCTCTTCTTCCAACATCCGCATGCCTGGTGAATTCTTCACACATAACAAAATATAAAATAAATGAAACAACAACAAAATAATAGTGACAATGACAATAATAACAAAATGGATATTGTTTCCTGATTCTACCAAGTAAAATAATTCATTCTTCACACATTACAAAATATGAAATAAAATGAACAGCAACAAAATAACAATGACAATGACAATAATAACATGGATATTGTTTCCTGACTGTGCCAAGTAAAATAATCCGCATATACAAATCACGACATAGTATTAGTAAGGTGCATCAAGCGATTTTAGGTAATTGAGGCCCATTTTTATGTATGTTTTAATGTCCTTAGTTGTGTTTAAATTTGTATTCAGGTTATGTTTTTAAAATCCCTTGTGTGATATATTGGACAGTGTGGTCAATGCCAGGGCAATTCCTTAGACTTCCTTAGATTATGTGTGCAAATGCATTGCTATGCATACTTAATTTTCTTATCTTATTTCTTTGTTGAAGTACTGTGTATGTTTTGAAATGAGTTACAGCCATGATATGACTCTACACAGTTGGCTGGGCTTTAAACAAAATTAACACTAACAATAATATCTCACGAAGAGGGCATGCACAGCAAACACATGCACACACAAACATACACATGCTACAACACACGAAATCATGACAAAAATAAAAACCAAAGTCCCTGTGTGTGTATGTGTGTGCATGCATGTGCGAGTGTGCACGTGCGTGCATGAGTGTGTATTGCAAGCAATGCTTTGTCTGAAGATTGCATGCACACAGTTTGGCCAATAGTGTTAGGCATTATCTGTATTATGATGTGTTAGCATTAGTGTGTATGGCCAATAGTGTGTAGGCATTATGTTGCTGTACTGTATGGCCAATAGTGTGTAGGCATTATGTTGCTGTACTGTATCACTGTATGGCCAATAGTGTGTAGGCATTATGTTGCTGTACTGTATGGCCAATAGTGTGTAGGCATTATGTTGCTGTACTGTATGGCCAATAGTGTGTAGGCATTATGTTGCTGTACTGTATGGCCAATAGTGTGTAGGCATTATGTTGCTGTACTGTATGGCCAATAGGTGTAGGCATTATGTTGTTGTACTGTATGGCCAATAGTGTGTAGGCATTATGTTGCTTGTACTGTATGGCCAATAGTGTGTAGGCATTATGTTGCTGTACTGTATGGCCAATAGTGTGTAGGCATTATGTTGCTGTACTGTATCACTGTATGGCCAATAGTGTGTAGGCATTATGTTGCTGTACTGTATGGCCAATCAGTGTGTAGGCATTATGTTGTAGTACTGTATGGCCAATAGTGTGTAGGCATTATGTTGTTGTACTGTATGGCCAATAGTGTGTAGGCATTATGTTGTGTACTGTATGGCCAATAGTGTGTAGGCATTATGTTGTTGTACTGTATGGCCAATAGTGTGTAGGCATTATGTTGCTGTACTGTATGGCCAATAGTGTGTAGGCATTATGTTGTTGTACTTATACGTATGGCCAATAGTGTGTAGGCATTATGTTGCTGTCTGTATCTGTATGGCCAATAGTGTGTAGGCATTATGTTGCTGTACTGTATGGCCAATAGTGTGTAGGCATTATGTTGCTGTACTGTATGGCCAATAGTGTGTAGGCATTATGTTTGTTGTACTGTATGGCCAATAGTGTGTGCAAGGGGCAAATTATGTTGCTGTACTGTATGGCCAATAGTGTGTAGGATTATGTGTACTGTATGCCATAGTTGTAGCTTATTCTGTACATGTATGGCCAATAGTGTGTAGGCATTATGTTGTTGTACTGTATGGCCAATAGTGTGTAGGCATTATGTTGCTGTACTGTATGGCCAATAGTGTGTAGCATTATGTTGCTGTACTGTATGGCCAATAGTGTGTAGGCATTATGTTGTTGTACTGTATGGCCAATAGTGTGTAGGCATTATGTTGCTGTACTGTATGGCCAATAGTGTGTAGGCATTATGTTGCTGTACTGTATGGCCAATAGTGTGTATGCATTATGTTGTTGTACTGTATGGCCAATAGTGTGTAGGCATTATGTTGCTGTACTGTATGGCCAATAGTGTGTAGGCATTATGTTGCTTGTACTGTATGGCCAATAGTGTGTAGGCATTATGTTGTGTACTGTACAGTGTATATGGCCAATAGTGTGTAGGCATTATGTTGTTGTACTGTATGGCCAATAGTGTGTAGGCATTATGTTGTTGTACTGTATGGCCAATAGTGTGTAGGCATTATGTTGCTGTACTGTATGGCCAATAGTGTGTAGGCATTATGTTCTGTACATGTATAGGCCAATAGTGTGTAGGCATTATGTTGCTGTACTGTATGGCCAATAGTGTGTAGGCATTATGTTGTTGTACTGTATGGCCAATAGTGTGTAGGCATTATGTTGCTGTACTGTATGGCCAATAGTGTGTAGGCATTATGTTGCTGTACTGTATGGCCAATAGTGTGTAGGCATTATGTTGCTGTACTGTAATGTGCCAATAGTGTGTAGGCATTATGTTGCTGTACTGTATGGCCAATAGTGTGTAGGCATTATGTTGCTGTACTGTATGGCCAATAGTGTGTAGGCATTATGTTGTTGTACTGTATGGCCAATAGTGTGTAGGCATTATGTTGCTGTACTGTATGGCCAATAGTGTGTAGGCATTATGTTGTTGTACTGTATGGCCAATAGTGTGTAGGCATTATGTTGTTGTACTGTATGGCCAATAGTGTGTAGGCATTATGTTGCTGTACTGTTATGGCCAATAGTGTTGTGCATGTATGATTGTGTACTGTATCATGTATGGCCAATAGTGTGTAGGCATTATGTTGCTGTACTGTATGGCCAATAGTGTGTAGGCATTATGTTGCTGTACTGTATGGCCAATAGTGTGTAGGCATTATGTTGCTGTACTGTGAATCAGTGTGATATTGGAGGCCAATAGTGTGTAGGCTTATGTTGTCTGTACTGTATGGCCAATAGTGTGTAGGCATTATGTTGCTGTACTGTATGGCCAATAGTGTGTAGGCATTATGTTGTGTACTGTATCTGTATGGCCAATAGTGTGTAGGCATTATGTTGTTGTACTGTATCATGTATGGCCAATAGTGTGTAGGCATTATGTTGCTGTACTGTATGGCCAATAGTGTGTAGGCATTATGTTGCTGTACTGTATGGCCAATAGTGTGTAGGCATTATGTTGCTGTACTGTATGGCCAATAGTGTGTAGGCATTATGTTGCTGTACTGTATGGCCAATAGTGTGTAGGCATTATGTTGTTGTACTGTATGGCCAATAGTGTGTAGGCATTATGTTGCTGTACTGTATGGCCAATAGTGTGTAGGCATTATGTTGTTGTATTGTATGGCCAATAGTGTGTAGGCATTATGTTGCTGTACTGTATGGCCAATAGTGTGTAGGCATTATGTTGCTGTACTGTATGGCCAATAGTGTGTAGGCATTATGTTGTTGTACTGTATCAGTGTATGGCCAATAGTGTGTAGGCATTATGTTGCTGTACTGTATGGCCAATAGTGTGTAAGCATTATGTTGTTGTACTGTATCAGTGTATGGCCAATAGTGTGTAGGCATTATGTTGTTGTACTGTATGGCCAATAGTGTGTAGGCATTATGTTGCTGTACTGTATCAGTGTATGGCCAATAGTGTGTAGGCATTATGTTGTTGTACTGTATGGCCAATAGTATGTAGGCATTATGTTGTTGTACTGTATGGCCAATAGTGTGTAGGCGTTATGTTGCTGTACTGTATGGCCAATAGTGTGTAGGCATTATGTTGCTGTACTGTATGGCCAATAGTGTGTAGGCATTATGTTGCTGTACTGTATGGCCAATAGTGTGTAGGCATTATGTTGTTGTACTGTATGGCCAATAGTGTGTAGGCAATATGTTGCTGTACTGTATGGCCAATAGTGTGTAGGCATTATGTTGTTGTACTGTATGGCTAATAGTGTGTAGGCATTATGTTGCTGTACTGTATGGCCAATAGTGTGTAGGCATTATGTTGTTGTACTGTATGGCCAATAGTGTGTAGGCATTATGTTGTTGTACTGTATGGCCAATAGTGTGTAGGCATTATGTTGCTGTACTGTATCAGTGTATGGCCAATAGTGTGTAGGCATTATGTTGTTGTACTGTATGGCCAATAGCGTGTAGGCATTATGTTGTTGTACTGTATGGCCAATAGTGTGTAGGCATTATGTTGCTGTACTGTATCAGTGTATGGCCAATAGTGTGTAGGCATTATGTTGCTGTACTGTATGGCCAATAGTGTGTAGGCATTATGTTGCTGTACTGTATCAGTGTATGGCCAATAGTGTGTAGGCATTATGTTACTGTACTGTATCAGTGTATGGCCAATAGTGTGTAGGCATTATGTTGCTGTACTGTATGGCCAATAGTGTGTAGGCATTATGTTGCTGTACTGTATCAGTGTATGGCCAATAGTGTGTAGGCATTATGTTACTGTACTGTATCAGTGTATGGCCAATAGTGTGTAGGCATTATGTTGCTGCACAGTTTGCATACTCTGTCTCCAATGGGTGTGCATATTGGGTACTTCCCTGTATCCATAATCCAGCAAACACTGACATGGCTTACAGGTCTTCAACCTCCAACATGTGTATTTGATGTTCACTAAGTGTATACATTCTTTGGTACAAAGAAAAGGAGGGTTCAGGTACCACAGCAGGACTGCATAAGTGCTGACGTGTCAGGTTGGAAAAAAGTCCATCTTTAGTTTTACCCAACAAGCACCATCAAAAAAGATATGAACTCTAACTTTCTATTTTAACCACCTGGTTATTGTTGTTGTTATTGTTGTTTAAAGCCCAGCCAACTACAAAGAGCAACATCAGGGTAATAACCATTTCAAGGCATACTCAATACTTCAACAGCGAAAAAAAAAAAAAAAGGAAAATAAAATGAAGTACAGATATCAATGCATTCGCACACATAATCTACAGAGAGATGCCCCTGGCATTGACCACTCTGTCCAATTTTTGTCCAATTTATCACACAGAGGATTTAAAAAACACACATGAATACAAATCTAAACATAACTAAGGACACTTAACTCTCATAACGCCGTCGGCGACTAGAGTCGCCTGACGTCACTACTATACTTGAACTCTGCCGTCGACTAAAGTCGCCAGGCAAAGGTGCTTCCCGGTGTCTCCCTTTCACCTTATTTGGTTTCATGACATCATATCCTACAGTTAATTAGATGCACGCATGCGCTTCGGGATACTCCATACTTCCTTCACAATGGCGACTGTTTTGTTTTGCACCAGTTTCTAGTGATTTTTAGCGAAGTTTTTGATGATGGAGGTGAACGAAGATTTTTGGGCTGACTTGTTGGATAATGGCGACAGTGATGACGACCAGTTCGAGGGTTTTACGGTGGAAGATATCGCAGAATCAGAACTTAGGAGGCTGAAAAAGGAAGATGAAGTGGCAAGATTGACCGCAGATTTTGATAGGTGGAATAGTGGTGGTGGTGATGCCACAGATGATCCATTTAGTGACGATGACTCGGATGAAGAAGATGAACACGCAGTGACGGATCCTTTCGAGGACTGCTATGACTGTGATTGGTTGTGTGATTTCAATGAAACTTGTGGGGCCAGAAACATTGATACGAAGGCAAGTGAATATGAGATATTTGCAAAATTTTTCGACGATGAAGTAGTTCAGAAACTGGTCGAAGAGACGAACAGATATTACGATCAGGTCATTGCAAAAAGGGGAGGGGTCGAGTCGTTGCCAAAACATTCCAACTTCCGGAATTGGACAGAAACAGACGCTCCAGAAATGAGAGCATTTCTTGCTATGCTGCTGTTTATAGGTCTTGTTCGTTTGAGAAGCTATGATATGTACTGGTGCACAGATAGCTTGATCAATCTTGAAGCTTTCAGAAAGATCATGAGCAGGAATAGGTTCTCAAATCTTCTGACGTTTCTTTATGCAGCAGACAATGAAGATTCTGATGCCTTGACAGATCCATCCCACAAGCTGGCATCTATCTCCTCTCTTCTGTTGAAGAAATGGCAACAGTTTTATTATCCACACAGAGAAGTATCAGTGGATGAAACTCTTGTACCTTTCAAAGGTAGAACCAAGTTACTGCAATACATAAAATCCAAACCACACAAATGGGGAATAAAAGTCTGGACTCTGGCAGATGCCCGCAGTTCTTATGTTTGGAACTGGCAATTGTACACAGGCAAAGATGCTAGACCTCTGCAGAGATTTGGCCTAGAATTACCCCCTGATCACCCACAAAATCCCTCTCTCCCCTCACCCCCAACAAAAAAGAAGGCGGCAAGGTGAAAATCAGACTGATTCTGCTGCTGAGCTGACTGATCTTGGTGTAGGTGGCAAGGTTGTCTACCAGCTGACCTCTCCGTTGTTTGACAAAGGCCATCATTTGTACTGTGATAATTTTTTCACCAGTCCTGCTCTCTTTGTTGCTTTGGCTGATCAGAAAATTGGGGCATGTGGGACAATGAGAAAAGACCGTCATGGTGTTCCTGCAGTTGTGAAAACCAGTAACCCTGCAAAGAATGCTCCCCCTGATATTGTGAAACAAGAGAAACACCTTCATCACTTGGCAAGACAGAAGGCTAGTCAGAGTGTTGACAACCATTCACAATGGATCAACTTTTGAAAAATCAGTGCGATCCAAATTTCATCCTGACCACACACGCACTGTAAACCATCCAAAAGCTATCCAGCACTACACACAGTTCATGGGAGGAGTAGACGTTTGTGATCAGCAGGTTTCCTACAGTATGAACATGCATAGATGTCTGAAGTGGTGGAAGAAGGTGTTCATTTGTAATCTGTTAGAGATTTCAGTGGCAAATGCCAAGGTGATTTGGAAGCAATATAATCCACATGCCGGCAATGCTCTAAAAACTGATCGTTTCAGGCTTGCCATCATACATGGCCTTTTGGATGGATTTACATGTCGCAGCTTGCCTTTTCGGAAGCCTGTGTTGGATCCATCAGCTCGGCTCCTTGATAGACATTTCATTGGATTGAACACACACAAGACATCCAAAGGAAAAAGATCAAAGCCTGACTGTGTTGTATGCTCTGATAGGAATGTGAAGCGGCACCAAACTTCCTACATGTGCATTGACTGTCGTGTGCCCATGTGTGTTGATCCCTGCTTCCGGAGGTATCATACTTTGTTGGACTACAAAACAAAGTGTGTGCCTGGGCTTCATGCAGAATGAAAACAATGGGGATGGGAGAGGGGGGGAGAGACACTGACTTAGAATGACTGGCAGAGACACATGGCACAGACAGTGACTCTTTCAGTTGACTGTTTTGTAGTGTTTGCCTGTGTCTTGGCTTTGGTTACTGGCAAGAAATGCATGCATTATTTTATTTTGTTATAATATTTTCATCTCTTTTTTGTTTGAATTTCTTCTTTATACTAACAGTTGTTTCACATTTTGAGATTGAGTAAGATATGGGTTTTTACTGTCAATGCTACCATCAGCCACTAGCACCACCACCACCACTGCCACTACTACCAACAACAAAAATAACAATCACACAGCCACTCAGTGTAAATGCTTGTAACTTTCAACTAGTTTTATGCACTCATTAGACTTTTTCTTACAACCACAGAAAATTTCAAAGCAATCCAGAGTGAAGTGCATTTTTAGTGATTTTTTTTTCAAGCACTCAGTATATGCAAAATGGACAATCGGTTCATCAGAGTGCAGGCTCTCAATCATATTGCAATAAAGGCTAACTGTATTTTATTGTGTTTTATTTCTGTTGATTGGATGTATACTTCATTCAAATTGTTAAATGAATTGATTGTGACACCTTTACTATTATTTATGATTTTTTTTTTACCACTATCACCACCATCAACCACCACCACCACCACCACCAACGTCATCACACAAGCAGAAATTCTCAACACACACACTTGTCATTTTCAAACATTTTCATTCATTCATTTTTACACAAGCACAGAAAATTTCAAAGTAATCCATAAAGAAATACATTTTTAGTGATTTTATGAACAAACTATGTATAAACGGAAGCTTCACCAGAAAATTTACTTGGTGTACAGCATTCTATTAAGGAAAATAGCTTGGCGCCAGAAGAGTTAAACGTATCTAAAAACAGGCCTAAATTACCTAAAATTGCTTGTACATATCACATTTCTTTAGAGCCCAAAATGCACTTGTGTGTACCAGGCAATCCATTCAAGCAACAATGTGTTTCAAGGAAAAAATATGCCGGGCGTCCAGGGGGCCGCATAGGCCCCCTGGCGGGGTCCAGGGGCAGAGCTGAAGCATTTTAGTCTTGTAAATGGAAATTTAACCCCATCTGGTGAAAGATAAATCAAGTATTTTAATGAAAGAAAAAAAGGGCACAAGCATTGTTAACAATGAACAAAACACGCAAATACTTCCCTTTCGCGGATATCCATGAATTTGCGGACATTTGGACTGCCTGGTGTACCCAATTATCAATCCTAAACGAAAGTATGTAAGACTTTTTTTTCAAACAAATACAGGTGAATGGACCAGCAAGGCAGAAAGCGATAGGAAGAAATGACAGAAAGCAAAGGAAGAAGGCAGAAACAAAGAAAGTGACAGAAAAGAAGAAATTTCTAGCACAGAATTTCCTGAAGGTGGGATACTATTTATACTGAAAAAGCCCCCAGCATCCCCACAGGATAACCACTTGGTTATAATGTTCATTATTATGAAGATTCCATAGGCAAAGCCAGACAGATTGTATACTACTTGTGTACAGTTGTGTGTGTATTGTATACCACTTGTGTACAGTTGTGTGTGTATTGTATACTACTTGTTACATTGTGTATTGTATACTATTGTGTACAGTGTGTGGTATTGTATACTACTTGTGTACAGTTGTGTGTGTATTGTATACTACTTGTGTACAGTTGTGTGTGTATTGTATACTACTTGTGTACAGTTGTGTGTGTATTGTATACTACTTGTGTACAGTTGTGTGTGTATTGTATACTACTTGTGTACAGTTGTGTGTGTATTGTATACTACTTGTGTACAGTTGTGTGTGTATTGTATACTACTTGTGTACAGTTGTGTGTGTATTGTATACTACTTGTGTACAGTTGTGTGTGTATTGTATACTACTTGTGTACAGTTGTGTGTGTATTGTATACTACTTGTGTACAGTTGTGTGTGTATTGTATACTACTTGTGTACAGTTGTGTGTGTATTGTATACTACTTGTGTACAGTTGTGTGTGTATTGTATACTACTTGTGTACAGTTGTGTGTGTATTGTATACTACTTGTGTACAGTTGTGTGTGTATTGTATACTACTTGTGTACAGTTGTGTGTGTATTGTATACTACTTGTGTACAGTTGTGTGTATTGTATACTACTTGTGTACAGTTGTGTGTATTGTAACTACTTGTGTACAGTTGTGTGTGTATTGTATACTACTTGTGTACAGTTGTGTGTGTATTGTATACTACTTGTGTACAGTTGTGTGTGTATTGTATACTACTTGTGTTACATTTGGTGGTGTATTGTATACTACTTGTGTACAGTTGTGTGTGTATTGTATACTACTTGTGTACAGTTGTGTGTGTATTGTATACTACTTGTGTACAGTTGTGTGTGTATTGTATACTACTTGTGTACAGTTGTGTGTGTATTGTATACTACTTGTGTACAGCTGTGTGTGTATTGTATACTACTTGTGTACAGTTGCATGTGTACTTGTGTACTGTGTTTCTCTGAATGATTTCAACAAAGAAGACACGTGTCATTTCACTTACATCAGTGGCATCAGGATCACAGGTGAACAGAATCACAGCTTTCCTCTCCTCGTTGGCACAGTGGTTGCTGTACATATCACCCCCAGTGTATTCCAGATACGCCCAGTTGTCTGTAATTTGAAGTTGAACACTTCAAAGTTGGAGTCTCAGCTGTTCTGTACTAAGAATAACGGAGTCTTTGCAATGTGCATGCCTGGGCATGTTTGCATTGTTGAAATTCTAAGTTTCATAAGGATCAAAGAATGTGTCAACAAATACATATCTACACAGTACAGAATGTGTCAACAAATACATATCTACATAGTACAGAATGTGTCAACAAATACATATCTACATGGTACAGAATGTGTCAACAAATACATAACTATACAGTACAGAATGTGTCAACAAATACATATCTACATAGTACAGAATGTGTCAACAAATACATAACTACACAGTACAGAATGTGTCAACAAATACATATCTACATAGTACAGAATGTGTTAACAAATACATATCTACATACTACAGAATGTGTCAAACAAATACATAACTACACAGTACAGAATGTGTCAACAAATACATATCTACATAGTACAGAATGTGTCAACAAATACATATCTACATAGTACAGAATGTGTCAACAAATACATAACTACACAGTACAGAATGTGTCAACAAATACATATCTACATAGTACAGAATGTGTCAACAAATACATATCTACATAGTACAGAATGTGTCAACAAATACATATCTACATAGTACAGAATGTGTCAACAAATACATATCTACATAGTACAGAATGTGTCAACAAATATATATCTACATAGTACAGAATGTGTCAAATACATATCTACATAGTACAGAATGTGTCAACAAATACATATCTACACAGTACAGAATGTGTCAACAAATATATATTTACATAGTACAGAATGTGTCAAACAAATACATATCTACATAGTACAGAATGTGTCAACAAATACATAACTACACAGTACAGAATGTGTCAACAAATACATATCTACACAGTACAGAATGTGTCAACAAATACATATCTACATAGTACAGAATGTGTCAACAAATACATAACTACACAGTACAGAATGTGTCAACAAATACATATCTACATAGTACAGAATGTGTCAACAAATACATAACTACATAGTGCATTATATTCATACAAAAATCTTTAAAATTGAAAACAGAATATGACTGCCTTAATCCTTGCACCGTCACATCAAAGAAGACAGCTCACAGGTAAAGTTTACGCTTCATCTCCACAACTGGTGAGTTAGTACTGTTACCTTGTCACCAACATGTCCAGACTTTTCCTTGATTCATATTTGGTTCGTCGAGAAAACTAATGGCACCATTAGAAAGATGGCACCATTAGAAAGATGGAACCATTAGAAAGATGGAGCTTTCTACAATCCTACTGATAGCTGGAAACCACTTCAACATCGTCATAGTCCTTTTCAAAGCAATTTTACTGGAGAACAGGGCCTCATCATACTGTCTCAGATAAATAGTGAAACTACATCCAAGCGTTTCACACAGCACATCAAAATGACAAAATTCAAGACTTTTCTGTAATATTGTGGGATGATTTGACTGAAAGGGACGTGAGTGATTAAGAGAAATGACTGACAATCAAAGTGTCAGTGACGTAGTTTCCGAAACAGCACATGGCAATGAATATGATAACACAACTGACAATGTTTGAATAAACAGGGCAGGAAGGACAGAGAGTGGAGTATATCACGGCCTGTATATCACAAAGTCCTTCACATGGCCTGTATATCACAAAGTCCTTCACATGGCCTGTATATCACAAAGTCCATCAATGAACAGGATAGAAAGGAGACAGAGTGAAGTATATCACAGCCTGTATATCACAAAGTCCATCAATGAACAGGATAGAAAGGAGACAAAGTGAAGTATATCACAGCCTGTATATCACAAAGTCCATCAATGAACAGGGCAGGAAGAAGACAAAGTGAAGTATATCACGACCTGTATATCACACAGTCCATCAATGAACAGGGCAGGAAGAAGACAGAGAGTGAAGTATATCACGGCCTGTATATCACACAGTCCATCAATGAACAGGGCAGGAAGGACAGAGTGAAGTATATCACGGCCTGTATATCACACAGTCCATCAATGAACAGGGCAGGAAGGACAGAGTGAAGTATATCACGACCTGTATATCACACAGTCCATCAATGAACAGGGCAGGAAGAAGACAGAGTGAAGTATATCACGACCTGTATATCACACAGTCCATCAATGAACAGGGCAGGAAGGACAGAGTGAAGTATATCACGGCCTGTATATCACAAAGTCCATCAATGAACAGGGCAGGAAGGACAGAGTGAAGTATATCACGGCCTGTATATCACACAGTCCATCAATGAACAGGGCAGGAAGGACAGAGTGAAGTATATCACGGCCTGTATATCACACAGTCCATCAATGAACAGGGCAGGAAGAAGACAGAGAGTGAAGTATATCACGGCCTGTATATCACACAGTCCATCAATGAACAGGGCAGGAAGGACAGAGTGAAGTATATCACGGCCTGTATATCACACAGTCCATCAATGAACAGGGCAGGAAGGACAAAGTGAAGTATATCACGGCCTGTATATCACACAGTCCATCAATGAACAGGGCAGGAAGAAGACAGAGTGAAGTATATCACGGCCTGTATATCACAAAGTCCATCAATGAACAGGGCAGGAAGAAGACAAAGTGAAGTATATCACGGCCTGTATATCACAAAGTCCATCAATGAACAGGGCAGGAAGAAGACAGAGTGAAGTATATCACGGCCTGTATATCACACAGTCCATCAATGAACAGGGCAGGAAGAAGACAGAGAGTGAAGTATATCACGACCTGTATATCACACAGTCCATCAATGAACAGGGCAGGAAGGACAGAGTGAAGTATATCACGGCCTGTATATCACACAGTCCATCAATGAACAGGGCAGGAAGAAGACAGAGAGTGAAGTATATCACGACCTGTATATCACACAGTCCATCAATGAACAGGGCAGGAAGGACAGAGTGAAGTATATCACGACCTGTATATCACACAGTCCATCAATGAACAGGGCAGGAAGGACAAAGTGAAGTATATCACGGCCTGTATATCACACAGTCCATCAATGAACAGGGCAGGAAGGACAAAGTGAAGTATATCACAGCCTGTATATCACACAGTCCATCAATGAACAGGGCAGGAAAGACAGAGTGAAGTATATCACGACCTGTATATCACACAGTCCATCAATGAACAGGGCAGGAAGAAGACAGAGAGTGAAGTATATCACAGCCTGTATATCACAAAGTCCATCAATGAACAGGGCAGGAAGGACAGAGTGAAGTATATCACGGCCTGTATATCACACAGTCCATCAATGAACAGGGCAGGAAGGACAGAGTGAAGTATATCACGGCCTGTATATCACACAGTCCATCAATGAACAGGGCAGGAAGGACAGAGTGAAGTATATCACGGCCTGTATATCACAAAGTCCATCAATGAACAGGGCAGGAAGGACAGAGTGAAGTATATCACGGCCTGTATATCACACAGTCCATCAATGAACAGGGCAGGAAGGACAGAGTGAAGTATATCATGGCCTGTATATCACAAAGTCCATCAATGAACAGGGCAGGAAGAAGACAGAGAGTGAAGTATATCACGGCCTGTATATCACACAGTCCATCAATGAACAGGGCAGGAAGAAGACAGAGAGTGAAGTATATCACGGCCTGTATATCACACAGTCCATCAATGAACAGGGCAGGAAGGACAGAGTGAAGTATATCACGGCCTGTATATCACACAGTCCATCAATGAACAGGGCAGGAAGAAGACAGAGTGAAGTATATCACGGACCTGTATATCACAAAGTCCTTCACACAGCCTGTATATCACAAAGTCCATCAATGAACAGGGCAGGAAGAAGACAGTGAAGTATATCATGGCCTGTATATCACAAAGTCCTTCACATGGCCTGTATAATCACACAGTCCATCAATGAACAGGGCAGGAAGAAGACAGAGTGAAGTATATCACGCCTGTATATCACACAGTCCATCAATGAACAGGGCAGGAAGGACAGAGTGAAGTATATCACGACCTGTATATCACACAGTCCATCAATGAACAGGGCAGGAAGGACAGAGTGAAGTATATCACGACCTGTATATCACACAGTCCATCAATGAACAGGGCAGGAAGAAGACAAAGTGAAGTATATCACGGCCTGTATATCACACAGTCCATCAATGAACAGGGCAGGAAGGACAGAGTGAAGTATATCACGACCTGTATATCACACAGTCCATCAATGAACAGGGCAGGAAGAAGACAGAGTGAAGTATATCACGACCTGTATATCACACAGTCCATCAATGAACAGGGCAGGAAGGACAGAGTGAAGTATATCACGACCTGTATATCACACAGTCCATCAATGAACAGGGCAGGAAGAAGACAGAGTGAAGTATATCACGGCCTGTATATCACAAAGTCCTTCACACAGCCTGTATATCACAAAGTCCATCAATGAACAGGGCAGGAAGAAGACAGTGAAGTATATCACGGCCTGTATATCACAAAGTCCTTCACACGGCCTGTATATCACACAGTCCATCAATGAACAGGGCAGGAAGAAGACAGAGTGAGGTATATCACGGCCTGTACATCATACAGTCCATGGGTAGAAGTAGGGCCAGAGGGGAACATGGTGGTAGCAAAGAGACAGCCCCATGGAGGGCCAGTGGCGACAAAGAGACAGCCCCATGGAGGGCCAGTGGTGACAAAGAAACAGCCCCATGGAGGGCCAGTGGTGACAAAGAGACAGCCCCATGGAGGGCCAGTGGCGACAAAGAGACAGAGACAGCCCCATGGAGGGCCAGTGGTGACAAAGAGACAGCCCCATGGAGGGCCAGTGGCGACAAAGAGACAGAGACAGCCCCATGGAGGGCCAGTGGTGACAAAGAGACAGCCCCATGGAGGGCCAGTGGCGACAAAGAGACAGCCCCATGGAGGGCCAGTGGCGACAAAGAGACAGCCCCATGGAGGGCCAGTGGTGACAAAGAGACAGCCCCATGGAGGGCCAGTGGCGACAAAGAGACAGAGACAGCCCCATGGAGGGCCAGTGGTGACAAAGAGACAGCCCCATGGAGGGCCAGTGGCGACAAAGAGACAGAGACAGCCCCATGGACGGCCAGTGGTGACAAAGAGACAGCCCCATGGAGGGCCAGTGGTGACAAAGAGACAGCCCCATGGAGGGCCAGTGGTGACAAAGAGACAGCCCCATGGAGGGCCAGTGGTGACAAAGAGACAGAGACAGCCCCATGGAGGGCCAGTGGTGACAAAGAGACAGCCCCATGGAGGGCCAGTGGCGACAAAGAGACAGAGACAGCCCCATGGAGGGCCAGTGGTGACAAAGAGACAGAGACAGCCCCATGGAGGGCCAGTGGTGACAAAGAGACAGCCCCATGGAGGGCCAGTGGTGACAAAGAGACAGCCCCATGGAGGGCCAGTGGCGACAAAGAGACAGAGACAGCCCCATGGAGGGCCAGTGGTGACAAAGACAGCCCCATGGAGGGCCAGTGGTGACAAAGAGACAGCCCCATGGACGGCCAGTGGTGACAAAGAGACAGCCCCATGGACGGCCAGTGGTGACAAAGAGACAGCCCCATGGAGGGCCAGTGGTGACAAAGAGACAGCCCCATGGAGGGCCAGTGGTGACAAAGAGACAGCCCCATGGACGGCCAGTGGCGACAAAGAGACAGCCCCATGGACGGCCAGTGGTGACAAAGAGACAGCCCCATGGAGGGCCAGTGGTGACAAAGACAGCCCCATGGAGGGCCAGTGGTGACAAAGAGACAGCCCCATGGACGGCCAGTGGTGACAAAGAGACAGCCCCATGGACGGCCAGTGGTGACAAAGAGACAGCCCCATGGAGGGCCAGTGGTGACAAAGACAGCCCCATGGAGGGCCAGTGGCGACAAAGAGACAGCCCCATGGAGGGCCAGTGGCAACAGGCACAAGGGAAGAGGACAGCAAGAACAGACTGTAAGAGGGAGAGGGAATGGTGGGGGTACAGTGAGGGCCATGGTCAAAGAATGTTCAGTGATATAGACTTAGATTAGAATGTTTTTGATTTGATCTATGGACAACAGTTTATCTAAAGAGTATATCTCTAGAGGAGTACTTTTTTTTCCTTTTCTGTGTATGTTTTGTGTTGTTTTGTTTTAAAATTGTGTTGTGTTGTGTTTTTTGTTTTCTTTTGTGTCTTGTCTTGTGTTGTGTTGTCTTGTGTTGTGTTGTGTTGTGTTGTGTTGTGTTGTGTTGTGCTGTGCTGTGCTGTGCTGTGTTGTGTTGTGTTGTGTTCCAACACGAGGTGTGGGTTTGATCTGCATGGCCAGGTGGGTAAAGTGTGGACATTTTCCCTATCTCCCTGGTCAAGTAAGTGCAGACCTGCTAGTGCCTGGACCTCTTTAATGTGCATGTAAGTATGCAGGACAGCACATGGTAAAGGTCCTATAAACCATGTCAGTGTTTGGTGGCTTTCATTATCATCATCATCGTTAGGTGTCCTGCCGCATGGCATTGGCAATCATGGACTTCCATCTGTCTCTATCTGTCATTGCCCCTAGCATCTCCCCCCCCCCCCCCCTCGTCCCCAGCCACTCTGCAAGTCCATCCAGCATTTTCTCCCTGGGTCTACCCGGTACTCTCCTTCCCTCCAGCTTTCCCGTTGTGACCAGGTGCTCCAAATCCCCCTTCCTCATAAAATGATGGCTTTACAAACATGAAAACATCCAGCATGCACACTCTCAAAAAGACAGTATGATTGCATTGATGGCGAGGTAACAAAAACAAAAAAGAACCATAAACGTTAAAGTCTACTTGTTTTATCCAAATGCACCTGGGAACTGCAGCCCACAAAGTCCAAGAGAGAAAAAAAGGAATACAGAAAGCTGATACACCACTCTGGTTGGAAACTGTGGAATTACGTTGCTTGTACGTTTCCCCATAAACTCAACTGGTTACAGCACCATGCTGGTAACATATAGTTGTAGGTTTGACTCTTTTGGACGGTAACCACCCTATGTTACCACTAGTGCATATGGAATTCATTCCGAGCACAGATATATCATCTTGAGAAAATGAAACTGGACCTTTAGAATCAAATTAGTATGTCTTCGCTAGATATATCATCTTGAGAAAATGAAACTGGACCTTTAGAATCAAATTAGTATGTCTTCGCTAGATATATCATCTTGAGAAAATGAAACTGGACCTTTAGAATCAAATTAGTATATCTTCGCTAGATATATCATCTTGAGAAAATGAAACTGGACCTTTAGAATCAAATTAGTATGTCTTCGCTAGATATATCATCTTGAGAAAATGAAACTGGACCTTTAGAATCAAATTAGTATGTCTTCGCTAGATATATCATCTTGAGAAAATGAAACTGGACCTTTAGAATCAAATTAGTATGTCTTCGCTAGATATATCATCTTGAGAAAATGAAACTGGACCTTTAGAATCAAATTAGTATGTCTTCGCTAGATATATCATCTTGAGAAAATGAAACTGGACCTTTAGAATCAAATTAGTATGTCTTCGCTAGATATATCATCTTGAGAAAATGAAACTGGACCTTTAGAATCAAATTAGTATGTCTTCGCTAGATATATCATCTTGAGAAAATGAAACTGGACCTTTAGAATCAAATTAGTATGTCTTCGCTAGATATATCATCTTGAGAAAATGAAACTGGACCTTTAGAATCAAATTAGTATGTCTTCGCTAGATATATCATCTTGAGAAAATGAAACTGGACCTTTAGAATCAAATTAGTATGTCTTCGCTAGATATATCATCTTGAGAAAATGAAACTGGACCTTTAGAATCAAATTAGTATGTCTTCGCTAGATATATCATCTTGAGAAAATGAAACTGGACCTTTGAAATCAAATTAGTATGTCTTCGCTTTATTTTGTTTGCAGATTAGGAGATATAAATGAAGGTTGTTGATCATGATGATAATTCATGCATGTATGTGTATAAAATTTTGCAGTGAGTGTGTGTGTGTGTGTGTGTGTGTGTGTGTGTGTGTGTGTGTGTGTGTGTGTGTGTGTGTGTGTGTGTGTGTGTGTGTGTGTGTGTATGTAGGGTGTATGTGTGTGGGTGTGGGTGTATGTGTGTGTGTGTGTTTGTGTGTGTGTGTGTGTAGGATGTATGTGTGTGGATGTATGTGTGTATGTGTGCATGCATGGTGTGTGTGTGTGTGTGTGTGTGTGTGTGTGTGTGTGTGTGTGTGTGTGTGTGTGTGTGTGTGTGACAGCAAACCACTTCCAGGACTTTACATTTGTGTTGTGTTTTGTTCACCTTGTTACGTTTTGCTTTCATTTGCTTTTGGTTGGCATTGTTTGCGTTTGGTTGGCATTGTTTGCGTTTGGTTGGCATTGTTTGTGTTTGGTTGGCATTGTTTGCGTTTGGTTGGCATTGTTTGTGTTTGGTTGGCATTGTTTGTGTTTGGTTGGCATTGTTTGCTTTTGGTTGGCATTGTTTGCGTTTGGTTGGCATTGTTTGTGTTTGGTTGGCATTGTTTGCTTTTGGTTGGCATTGTTTGCGTTTGGTTGGCATTGTTTGTGTTTGGTTGGCATTGTTTGTGTTTGGTTGGCATTGTTTGCGTTTGGTTGGCATTGTTTGTGTTTGGTTGGCATTGTTTGCTTTTGGTTGGCATTGTTTGCGTTTGGTTGGCATTGTTTGTGTTTGGTTGGCATTGTTTGCTTTTGGTTGGCATTGTTTGCGTTTGGTTGGCATTGTTTGTGTTTGGTTGGCATTGTTTGTGTTTGGTTGGCATTGTTTGCGTTTGGTTGGCATTGTTTGTGTTTGGTTGGCATTGTTTGCTTTTGGTTGGCATTGTTTGCGTTTGGTTGGCATTGTTTGTGTTTGGTTGGCATTGTTTGCTTTTGGTTGGCATTGTTTGCGTTTGGTTGGCATTGTTTGTGTTTGGTTGGCATTGTTTGTGTTTGGTTGGCATTGTTTGCGTTTGGTTGGCATTGTTTGCGTTTGGTTGGCATTGTTTGCGTTTGGTTGGCATTGTTTGCGTTTGGTTGGCATTGTTTGCGTTTGGTTGGCATTGTTTGCGTTTGGTTGGCATTGTTTGCGTTTGGTTGGCATTGTTTGCGTTTGGTTGGCATTGTTTGCGTTTGGTTGGCATTGTTTGCGTTTGGTTGGCATTGTTTGCGTTTGGTTGGCATTGTTTGCGTTTGGTTGGCATTGTTTGCGTTTGGTTGGCATTGTTTGCTTTTGGTTGGCATTGTTTGCTTTTGGTTGGCATTGTTTGCTTTTGGTTGGCATTGTTTGCTTTTGGTTGGCATTGTTTGCTTTTGGTTGGCATTGTTTGCGTTTGGTTGGCATTGTTTGCGTTTGGTTGGCATTGTTTGCGTTTGGTTGGCATTGTTTGCGTTTGGTTGGCATTGTTTGCGTTTGGTTTGGTTTGGTTTGTCTGAGTCACTGAACAATGCTTTTCTTCCCCTCTAAAAACTCCTTCTCTCTGTGTGTGTGTGTGTGTGTGTGTGTGTGTGTAAGTGTGTTTTGTGTATGTGTATATGTGTAAATGTGTGTTTTCCAATGTTCTATGTTAGTGCTTGCCATTATTGGTTGTTTTGAAATGTATCGTGTTGATGAGAGAAGTTTTGTCTTAAATGCCCTCTAACAGCTTTTGTAAATTTTCATTATGCCAATTTTTTTACTGTATTTAATACAGCCAGTGTGTAGTATTGTGAATGACATGGAGTGATGGACGTCCTTTCAATGTGCATCACTGTACAAAATATACAATGTGAAAGGAAAGAATCTTCTCTTCTCCCCCCTCTCTCCTCCTCTCCCCTTCTCTATCCCCCCTCTCTCCTCCTCTCCCCCCAACATCTCTCTCCAACTACAAGCCTTATCAAAAGGAAATTTTCCTTCTAAAATTACGTTTAATCTAACATACTTACCGTGGCTCACTGATGCAATAAGCGGCAGCGATTTGCCATTCCTGCCTCATAAACAATAAAGTCCGAAGGGACCATAACTCTGAGAGTATCCATGTCTTGCGCATGCGCATGTGCTCTTCCTCTTTTCGAGGAAACCAAGACCCTGACTGTGAACGGAAGGAACCAGGAAGGCGGGGAGGACGGGAGGGACTCTGCGTGAGCCACGGTAAGTATGTTAGATTAAACGTAATTTTAGAAGGAAAATTTCCTTTTAATTACACATACTGTACCGTGGCTCACTGATGCAGAATAGCGCTACCCGGAAGGAGGGCTTACCTGGTTAACGCCTGGAGGAATGAGACAAGTCAGGGCGTGCAGCAGAGATGGGGTGTTGAGCCACCACAGCGGAAGCGATACCCCTAGATCCATCGTCACGCAGACGGTATACATCGCGCCGGTAGGATGGAATGAACGTGCCCAGAGAACGCCAATGCGTGGTGTCCAGGACACTCAGGGGACTGGCACTGAGTGAACGCCAGTGACAAGGCCCATGCTCCAATCTCATGGGGCCTCAGGGAGAAGACAGCCGAATCTGAGCCCGGCCTGGCATACGCATCCTTGATGACTGTTCACAGCCATCGAGAGGGGGATGCGTGGCTAATGGCCTTCTTATAACTTTCGTTGTAAGAGAGAAACAGGTGTTGCTGCTTCTGGCGAGAAGATTTCGTCATCCGGAGCAAGGATAGACGTCAGGGGATGAATGGAGATAGAGTAGGAGAACCTGGCGACTGGTTCTTGGCCAAGAAGTCCGGGAGTAGGCGGAGAGACATTGAGCCCTCCGGTTCAAAAGCAACATCCCCGGGGAGTCCGCCAAGAGCGTGCACTTCGCTACAGTGCCTCCCCAACGCTAGAGTGAGTAGAAAGGCCGTACGAAATGAGAGGAAGTTGGGAGAACACTCCCTGATGGGCTCATTAAGGCGAAAGTCCCAGGGAGGAGAGGACGAGAAGGAGATCCCCAGCCGGGTGCCGCGGGGGGTCAGGCTTCCCGAAGGGAAGCCCTATGGACAATATCCAGCAGGACAGGGTTGTCCGCGAATGAAGTACTACCCGACTGGCTGATGGTATTGCAGATGGCTGCCCTGCGTCCCTTCACTGAGGAGGACAAAAGGTTTTTCCCCGACGCAGAAGGCCGTGGTAGTTGGCCCACTGCGAGCGCGGGGGTGACTGGAAAGTTGAGGAGCACCCAGAAGGCCAACTGTGTCAGTGGGCACTATACGTTCCCTGAGTGTCCGGTCTGTGTGCTTGCACCACAGGGCCGATCACTGCCGGGGACAAGCCTAATGGAGACATTGAGGCCTGCACAGCAGTCAAGCAGGAAGGTTTAGAGCCTCCGGGTTGCTGTGCAGAATGCGTGACCTTGGTTGAAGCAAGGACCGGCCTGTGACAGTGTGTTTTATTGGAGGCACATGGAACAGGTGCAGCAGTTCCGGAAACCATGTTTGGGCAGGCCATCGAGGCGCCACGAGAACCATCGTGGCAGAGTCTGCCCGCACCTTCCGCAGAACTTTCCCAGTTAGGGGAATGGAGGGAAGGCGTAGCCCGACAGGACTGACCGTGGGATGGACGGAGCATCCACGGGCCAAGCCAAAAGATCTGGGACTGGAAAGACCTACAGATGAAGGTGGCGGTGGAATCTGGTGGCAAACAGGTCCACTTGTGAATTGGACCACGCTGCCCACACTGGCTGCAGAACTGCACAGACCAGTGCCTGTTCTAAGGGAAGAATCCTGTGGGAGCTGCGGACGGAGTCCGCAAGTATGTTCATCTTTCCCGGGACATGCATCGCTGAGATCTGAAAGGATTGTTCTACACACCAGAGTGGAAGCTGTACCGCTCTCCAAGACAAGGAGTGGGAGCGAGCGCCCCTTTGCTTGTTGATGTAACAAGCCATAGTATTGTTGTCCGTGTCGATGCGAACATGTTTTCCCTTAAGAAAGGGGAGAAAGTCTCTGGGGGCTTGAAAAAACTGCCTCCAGTTCCAGAATGTTGATGTGACAGGAAAGGAGGTCTTGTGACCATTGACCTGCTGTTGTTAGCAGGCCCACGTAGGCCCCC
Organism: Monoplex corrugatus; assembly: GCA_030674185.1. Classification (NCBI taxonomy): domain Eukaryota; kingdom Metazoa; phylum Mollusca; class Gastropoda; order Littorinimorpha; family Ranellidae; genus Monoplex; species Monoplex corrugatus. Next base: position 83,967,540 of record JAPXFY010000015.1, read on the forward strand.
CACCCGGATTAGGACGCATCCGTGAACAAGTCCGCTGAGGAGGGGTGTGTGTGATATGGACTCCCTGGGCTAACCGGGACCGGGAGTGCCATTTGCTCACTGATGATTGGTCCCAAGCAACCCTGGGGAAAAGCCCTGAACTGGGAGAATCGGTTCCTCGAAACGAATTGGAGGTACATCCTGTCCCTTGGGTGAATAAAGAGATGGGAATACGCATCTCTGAGATCAATGGAAATCCCCCAGTCCTCCGGGAGCAAGGCATCACAGATGGACCTAGGGGTTTCCATCTGAAAGTGTCTATGTGTCGGGACAGACTGCCCACAGGATCGCGTGTGGGGGGGGGGGGGGTGCTTGCCCTAGTCCCTTTGGGGCTGAAGGAGGCGCAAAACGTCTCCTGTGGAGGCCCCTGGAATGTGGGGGAGCCGCCGGAGCAGGGCGCTTTGCCGCGGGGCAAGCGAGACCAGAGTGAAGGGCGAGGTCCCTCCTGATTTCGTCCTGACTCTTGATAGTGGCCTGCACGTGGGTCCCAAAGAGGGAACCAGACCTAAGTGGCACAGCTCTCGAGGAAGCTCTGGCAGATGAAGAGCGGGTGACCAAAGATGGTAAGAGTACTGCATTTGGCCTTGACAGGACTGAATTGAGGTACAATCTGGCAAAGGGCATTGGTTGAGTGCTTGAATCTTTCCGCCATGGTTTGTATGGAAGCAGCCATTGCGGGAGAGACAGGTGACTGACGGAGAGAAGCGGGCTCGTAGTCTGGGTCCTGAAGAGCGGACACCAGACCACACCCAAGAAGGAATCCACTACTGGATCCACTTCCAGACCCTTCCTGGCAGTCTCCTCCCAGTTTGCCAGGCAGCGCTGCGAGAGGGAGATATGCCGCTGCTGGGCCTGAGACCTCTCTTGCGCTAAGAGGAGGTTATCCTGCGTGAGGGAGAGTGGCGACTCTGGAATGGCCTCATGGACCGTGAGGACCACTCTGTGGAAAGGGAGTTTTTCTGGCCTCAGGAATTTCCCCGTAAGCCAGAGCTCCAAGGAAGTCGGGCACAGAGTCTGGAAGGATGTCCTGTGCCTCAGTGCCCCTCACCTTGCTATGGGCCCTCCTCACCGAGTCAGCCACCAAGCCTGACTCTTTTAGGAAAGGGGAGGCTGGGGCTGTGGAGTCAGTGTACCCCCGGCCCGCCTACAGAGGAGGCGATGGACTGTGGAGTGCCCAAGTGTGAGCAAACTCCAAACGGACTGGGGTCAGAAGCCCCGGGGAGGCCCCCTTGGGGAGGAATCCGACCTGGGGGGGGGGGGGGGGATCCAGAGGGGTGGTCAAGGCAGACGCCTGTGTGGGTGGGGCACCGGGCATAAAGCAGGGCCACCAAGTATACCCTGCGAACGAGGCAAGGGGAAATCCCATAGATGGGAAGTGCTGCCATGGCGCCATGTACGATGCCATGGGAGGCGTCATGGGCTGAGCCGATGGAGTCCCCGGATCCCCAGTACCCAAGGGGCCAGCCTGCTGGGGGTCGGTTGTCATTTGCCAAGACGACTAAGCGCTCTGTCCACAATGGGACAGAGATGTGCCAGCCAGCAGTGGGTCGCTTGGCATTTGCCAAGGCGACCAAGCACTCTGTCTGGATGGAACAAAGAGGTTGGAGCGGGGGCACAAGCAGGCTGCAGGGGAGGAAAGGAGACAACCTGGGCGGATCTACGATCTGACGCCCGTAATAAGGGGGGTTGTCTCCCTTGGCCCGCCTGGCGAACCAGGGGGTGAGCCATTTTCTGCCCAAGTGCTGGCCTTCCTGCCTCCCGAAGGAGACCCATACCCATGTCGCCCTTCAGCCATAAGGGGCTGAAGCAGTAGCAACTGAACCGGGGTTGAGCTGTACGGAGGGAGCGAGTACGGAATCGACAGAACCGCAGCTGAGTCGATTACCGTGAGGGGCAGTGTGAAGGCCGCAAAATAACAAAAAGTCAACAAAGCCGAAGCTGAGTTGAGGGCTCGTGGTCATGGCAACAGAACCGTAGTTGAGTTGTGATGACCAAGCCGGGGCGGACCTCGGTCTGACGCCCGCGGCAGGGGTGTTGTCACCCATGACCCACCTGGCTAAGCAGGGGGTGAGCCTTTTTCAGAGCCGCAGCTGCGTTGAGGGCACAAGCAGGCTGCAGGGAGGGAGACAACCTGGGCGGATCTATGATCTGACACCCGTAATAGGGGGGTTGTCTCCCTTGGCCTGCCTGGCGAACCAGGGGGCGTCCCGCCTGGCGAACCAGGGGGTGACCATTTTCTGTCAAGGTGCTGGCCTTCCTGCCTCCCAAAGGAGACCCATACCCGTGTCGCCCTTCAGCCATAGGGGCTGAAACAGTAGCAGCTGAACCGGGGTTGAGCTGTACTGAGAGGGCGAGTACGGAATCGACAGAGCCGCAGCCGAGTCGATTACCGTGAGGGGCAGTGTGAAGGCCGCAAAATGACAAGAAGTCAACAGAGCCGCAGCTGAGTTGAGGGCTCGTGGTCATGGCAACAGAACCCTAGTTGAGTTGTGATGACCAGCCGGGGCGGACCTATGGTCTGACGCCTGCGGGTAATGGTCCCCGTGGGTCGGGGGTTCCCCAGTGCCCAAAGGGCCAGCCTGCTGGGGGCCGCTTGGCATTTGCCAAGGCAGCCAAGTGCTCTGTCCAGAATGGGACAGAGAGGTGCCAGCCCGCCGTGGGTCGCTTGGTATTTGCCAAGGCGCCCAAGTGCTCTGTCCGGAATGGGACAGAGGTTGGGGCGGGGGCAGCAGCAGGCTGCGGGGAAGGAAGGGAGGCAACTGGGGCGGATCGACGATCTGACGCCCGTAATAGGGGGGTTGTCTCCCTTGGTCCACCTGGCGAACCAGGGGGTGTCCCGCCTGGCGAACCAGGGGGTGAGCCAGTTTCAGTCAAAGTGCTGGCCTTCCTGCCTCCCGAAGGAGACCCATACCCAAGTCGCCCTTCAGCCATAGGGGCTGAAACAGTATCAGCAGAACCGGAGTTGAGCTGTACGAAGGGGGCGAGCACAGAATCGACAGAACCGCAGTTAAGTCGATAACTGTGATGGGCAGTGTGAAGGCCGCAAAATGACGAAAAGTCAACTGAGCCGCAGCTGAGTTGAGGGCTCGTGGTTACCGCAACAGAACCGTAGCTGAGTTGCGATGACTCGAGAGAGTGAGAGAGAGAAGACGTAGAAGGGAGAGACAAAGATGAAGAGAGAGCGGGTTTTGGTGCGCCGGTCGAACCACCGGTCTGTGGGTTGGAGAATTCGGCGGACGAAATGTTCTTAACCCTCGCTTTGCCACCCAATCGCTTCACATAAGTTTCTCCCTTAAACGAAAACATAGGCAAGACACAAAAACAGCAACGAGAATCGATCGATCGCGTAGCGAAATCGAAAAATACTTAGCTGCTCAGAGAGTACGAGGCAAGGTGGAAGATGGCTGCCGAGAAAAGAGGAGGAGCACATGCGCATGCGCAAGACATGGATACTCTCAGAGTTATGGTCCCTTCGGACTTTATTGTTTATGAGGGCAGGAATGGCAAATCGCTGCCGCTTATTGCATCAGTGAGCCACGGTACAGTATGTGTAATTAAAGTGCTATTTACTGTTCAGTACCAAGTACCTCACTCACAACTACTTACTTCCAACATCTCTCTCCAAGCCTTATCAAAGTGCTATTTACTGTTCAATACCAAGCACCTCACTCACAACTACTTACTTCCAACATCTCTCTCCAAGCCTTATCAAAGTGCTATTTACTGTTCAGTACCAAGTACCTCACTCACAACTACTTACTTCCAACATCTCTCTCCAAGCCTTATCAGATTCAAAGTGCTATTTACTGTTCAGTACGAAGTACCTCACTCACAACTACTTACTTCCAACATCTCTCTCAAAGCCTTATCAAAGTGCTATTTACTGTTCAGTACCAAGTACCTCACTCACAACTATGTACTTCCAGCATCTCTCTCCAAACCTTATCAAAGTGCTATTTACTGTTCAATACCAAGCACCTCACTCACAACTACTTACTTCCAGCCATGATCCCAGAACTGGAATACTTTCCAATGATCCTTTTTTCGTTAGATTTTTTCTTTATCTGTACAACGCCTTCTTTGCTGTCTGTGCCCACACTCCCAGACAAAGCATCTGTGCAGATTCCAATATAGTATGTGTACTCATGGTTTGGGTCTTCCACAGTATACCTGTATGAAAAACAAATCAACACACTTTACTTTCTCATGACATACATAAATTAACACACACACACACACACACACACACACACAACACACACACACATCACACCCCACACAGAAACACACACAGACATACATAGTATCTCACTCCTTAGTAACAGATAAATCAGATAGTTTAATCAATCAGGACATCAGTCTGATTTAACTTAATGGCACAAACACCAAACAAAATTACAAATTATTAAACTGGAGAGAAACCCCATGTAGGTTTGAAAGAATAAAAAAAATGAAATGGACAGTCTTTCTAACAAACTCCTTTTTATTAGTTCACACACACACACACACACACACACACACACACACACAAAACACACACACAACACACACACACACACACAGTGACACACACAGTGACACACACAGCCCCCTCACACAAAAAATGCAGGATCTGTAGGCCTACTTCTCCGGGTTACTGTGAGTGTGACACTGAATTAAGTAAATACCCATCACACAGCGCTTACCAAATGTGTCAGGACCATGGTAGCCATTCGGGCTACCACCTTGAGCAAAACTGGTAGCCCGAAAAAAAATCTGGTAGCCACAATAGCGAAGATGTATTTTACACACACGCGTGCCCACACACACAAACACAGACACACACACACACACAACACACACAACACACACACAACACACACACACACACACACACACACACTGCCATTCAACAGTTCAACTACAACTAGTACAAGTATTGAATTCAAATCAAGACCAAGTTGAAATTTGTTTTGTGTTTTATTCTTGTGGGAATGTACAGCCTCTGGTACAAAAACATTTGTTCGATTCTGGCAAACACCAAAATAATAATAATCTCAACATATCTCAACAAACATAACCTAATACTGTAGGGTAGGAGTACACTTAGTAGTACGGCGAGGTAGTGACTAGCTGACTATTGGGACCGCTGAAGTTTGTCGTCTTTCGGTTTTTTTTGGAGGGGGAGGCGCTCCGACACCAAACTTCCACATGGTGGCGGATGTTTTGCAAACATACCGCATTGTAGCGCATGCGCGGAAGCTGGTTTCCGCCGGCCAAATTGGCAAAAGCAGACGACTCGCACATCGATGATCGGAGAAGTTAAGAACACTTTGCTGAAGTGCCAGGCTGCCTGCACAGTCAGCTGGATCGACAACACGCTCGATCAAGCTGACTGTGGTGCCTGCATCATGTCATGTCAGAATTCCTACTCGCCATTTGGGCTACCGCTACCGGCACCTCGACTCGCCCGACTGTAAATTTGGTCGCGAAAGCGAGCGGGCGAGCGCATTTGGTAAGCGCTGATCACATGACATAAAACTTGACTGACTGACTTATCTTTATTTTCCAGCAGTGAAGATAATGACAACTTACAACTGTTAGGACAAAAGTACTAATATTATTAAGTAGGCAGTCACAATAATGAAAAAAATCAACCAACAGATAACAGGTATGGATCAGCTGAGACAGCCAAGACAGAGTGATGTGAATACAATACTACAATTTACAAACACACTGTCCGTTGTAACAGAGAAGTGAGAGGACAAAATACAGTAATTCCAGCAGGGCTCATCAGAACTGCAACTGTCAGGAAAGGTGATTGTGCACGAAGCTAAACAGATTGTCAGTACAGTCCAAAGTTCCTGAGAAAATGCTGCTTACAGACCTTCCACAAAATGCAAACATTTTCAGCACTTTTTTTGTTTGTTTGTTTTTGTTTTGTTTTGGGTTTGTTTGTTTTTTTGTCCAAGTGAATTTGTTCTTTGCACTATGACAATGGCTTCCAAACTTGTTAAAATGCATTTGCAATCTTCAACAATCTACACCTTTGACCTAAATATAGTAAAGATCAAGCTACAAACAGCTGAGAAAATCCACACACATACAACTCTGTCACTCCTTTTTGAACCCTTTTGCTGACAAACAAGCTTCTTGGTATGGTTCATAGGTTGCAGTTCTAACAGCAGTGTATCATGTCAGCTGCATATAGCCTGTCACATGACTTTAATTACACATGTATATATTCATGCGTAGACACAATTGAGTGAAAGTGGCCACTGAACTGAAATTGGAAAAAAATTAATAATGGAAACATTTCCTCTCTCTCTCTCTCTCTTTCCATTTGATGTTTTCTTTTCCATATTTTGAGAAAGGGAAGCATCAGTAATGAAGAAAGCATACATTATTTTATTATGTATCCCCTTGTAGTCTGTACCACAGATTTGTTTTAAAAGCAGAATCAACAGCCAACGAAGATTCCGACAATCTCAAGGAAAATTATTATCAAAAACAGTGCACTGAGAACAGGTGGGCGTAGTCAAAATCATAGAGGGGGGAGGGAGAGTATAAAGGCTTACCATGATACTAAACAATGACAGAATCTGTACTTCACTGCAGAAAACACTTGGAAACATAACAATGTAAACAAAATTTATGCAAAAACCATGTAAAGCATGGGCCAACAAATTTTCTACCTGTTTATGTTGTGATTTTGATGTGTTGTGTTGCTTTGCATTATATTGTTGTCTCTACTGAGACCTGCTTGCATCATGAGTTTTAGTATTTTTACTTTCTAGAACTACAGAAACACTAAACATGCATCTTAATACAAATAATATCAATCTGCTATGTTGCATATAATTGTTTAAACTACTCTTTTTTCAGTAAATATTCTTGGACTATGATGACCATTAGAAATAGTTACTTCCTCCATTTGGGGGCCCAGTTTTCTTTTGTCTCATGCTAACTGCCTTGGAAATATATGCGTCATTCATTTATCCATCCAAATACCAGTCAGAAGTATATATTTTACAAATTAAATACACAGCTGGCTGACCTACATAAATGTATTGGCTATGTATGCAAATTTTTGAAACTAGTACCCCAAACTCTGGATTTTTCTGTCCAAATGTTACTTGTGAAAGGGATGGGGCTAATAAGAGAGATTGAAAACACACTGCGCATATGTACACACGCATGACCAAGGAGTTCTGATGCTTATGGTTGTTTCACTGGCTTGTCTGCTAAATTTGTTCAGTCCCTTGGGCAAGGCACTCTTGTAATATACTCTATTTTTTCCACAGGCCCTGTCTCTTTCACTGGGGTTAGTCCTTGTTTTTGTTTACACAATTCTGATAATCAATGATGGCAGAAAATCTTTAGTATGTGATACTATCAGGATGTTAATTAAGTCCTCGTTTTTGTTATCAATTCATAAAGTTCATTATCACTCTGCACCTCTGCTGGTACTAAAGTGCGCTTACAAATGCACTTACTGTAGACCTTAACATCGATTAAATTAAATTTAGATTCTAGATCAAGGGTCAAAAAGTGTACGCCTACCTCTTGCCCAAAAGTGGTTTAAGTTTCTGGTATGCTTTCAGATCCCCGGATGGCAACTTATGATTTGGAAAAGTACAATCACAATGTACTTTGACCAAAAATGTCAATAGAGTTGTGAGGAAAAACGTCTTCTTAGAACAATGCTTCATGGTGCAAAATGTATGACAGGCTAAATGAATTCAGTTCCGCCCGAACTAGTTCAGACCACAGGTGTTGTCTTTCTATTGGAAGCTGTTACAAATCTCCACATCAACCCGGAAGTTCATGTGACGTACAACACAGGACCCTACCGAATTTTCACGAAAGTTTGATTGGCTTCTGGTCGTGAATAGTTTTGGTGTGCCGAAGACAGTGAGGCAAAGTGGTGAAAACAAACTTTTTTTTAAAAACTAACTCAGATGGGAAATTATCAATGCTCAAGAGACGTTCTTTATTTCCACAGCATCAACGATTATTCGATTATCTGAGAAAAATTATTCCACCATTTCCAAACCAATAAACATCTAAAACTGAGACGACGTAGGTAAACAAGTAATTTTAGACTTCAGCAAAGCATTTGACACCGTGCGCCATACAAAAGCTTAAAAAAATAATGGAATGACAGGTCCCACCCTGACATGGCTGATGCCTTTCCTTACCAAAAGAAAAGTGTGAAGAGTGCTTGGAGGTTAAACTTTATTTGAAATACATGTAGAGTCTGGCGTATCTCAAGATACCGTACTTGGACCATTTCTTTTTCTCTGCCACATAAATAACACTCTAGCATTTGGGATTGATCACATTAATATTGTTACTATTATTATTATCATTATTATTGTTATTATTGTTGTTGTTGTTGTTGCCGCTGCTGTGTGATGTATACATGTATATACATAGATATATATATGTAGTATTATTATGTATGTATGTATGTATGTATGTATATGTATTACTATGTTATTAGTATTTCATTGATTCCTTTTCATTTCAATTTGTTTTATATTGTGTCATTTTGTGTCATTGTAGCAACGGAATTTTTCCACATGAAATGATGGCCGTTCTGCTAAATATATTTTTACTCAGAATTTTGCACGGGACAGCTTTTTCATTGCCTTGGGATCTTTTACGCCATACCGGTTACTGAATGTCTCGTTCTTACAGCTTGACTGTATGCCTGACTAACACGGCAAAATATTAAAAGACAGACAGCCTACCGATGCCCGTAGTTCCACAGATGCAGTGACTGCCACAGCAGAACGTCCTCAGCACGTGCACTTTCCTGCTGCTATTACTCAGAAGACGCCAACGAGCGTAGCAAGACACAACTTCGATATCTCCAAACGTGTGGGCAGAAAGCTGAAGTATGAGGTACCAAACCTGCAGACACCTTCTAACCAGTCTAACGCAAATGTCGACACGTTCATCTACATTAGAGGAGAACGGCACTCGCCCAGTGAGGTCCCATCAGAGTGCAACAGAGTCGGGTCCAACGCATCAGGGTCCCTGTTGTCGCGGTAGGAAACGCGGGAAGACAACCACAACTCCTCTGATTACCAAGCTCCATGGCTTCTGGCGGGAACAAGGGAGAAATACCACATTCTTCGCCAGACGTGAACTGACCATGTTGACAGCAGACGAAAGAAGAAGAAGCACGTGGGCGGGACAAACTTACCGTTGAGCTGTATGGGAACACTTGTTGACAACCCGACCAAGGGAGGTTACTGTGATGCGTTGTTGCTGAGACCACACGTTATGATTGGAAGGTGGTGTTTCAACGCGCAAAAACCAAACGGGACAACAGAGCCAGGAAAGAGCGGTGTTTTTGCGCTTGAGGAGAGGAAGACATGTCAGATATATCCACTATGTTGAACACTGAGCTGTTTTCCCAGACCGGTTTGGGTAAGTTTAATCTGATCTGTTGTTTTTGATTTTGTCCGAAATGATAAATCTAGACTCTAGACTAGATATCTAGTGCATTTCTAATGGTGTTCTTTTTTTCTTTCTTTCTTATCATCAATCATGTTTTGTGTGCTACTGCTAATTGACCGAAAATTTGCGCCTGTCTTGTTTCGTCAATTAAATACGCGTTCTCATACTATTTTCTTGTATTTCTAGTCTCTGTTTGCTTGAAATTGAATGGTGGTAGTCACTTTGAATCAGTGTGTTCTATAAAATATTTTCCTTTGATTATCGCAGACCCAGTGGAAAATGAATTAGGCCTTATAAAACTGTCTCGGGACTTCGTCCTTGGAAACGCGTCTCGAGTCACGTGTGGAGGTTTTTGCGCCCTGAGATTACTCATACTGTGCTTTCAGAATTAAATTTGGGAACCTGTCAAAGAGCGTATGTGATCAGGGGTCTTGAATGTATTTCTGATTTTAGTTTGCTTTTCTCATTTTGCATTGAAAAATCAACAGATTTACAACAAATAAAATTTCAGACATTGGCCAATATTTTTTTTTCCTCAGAAACGTGTACGCGGCAGCACGTTCGTGACGTTTTACTCCTAGTCAGGCTATTGTTACTGTGCAGGCGGTTTTTTGCTGTAGTCTGCGTATTCCATCTTTGCCGAAAGTACATGGTTGGTGTTATGTGTCCCTAAGCTACCATACACATACATGACTTAGGTCTTCTGGATCTTTAGTTTTAATGTAAATGTGCATAGCCTACTTCTTGTCTGCATGCATAGACCTACATGTATTGTATGCAAAGAAGGTTTAGGCACCAACAGAGTCAGATCTTTTCAACATTAACCAGGAGATTTGAAAAATCTCTACTGTTTACATACCGGACCAGAGGTACTCAGGGAGGACTGAACTCCAGACCTTCCAACTGGAAATCTGAGGCCTGCGCCATTTGACTAATGAACCTGTCAAGCATGACACTGACATCCTTTTATGTCATATAATTCATGGTTGTCGTTTCTTTAACATACATGCTCTCTATAATTTTCCATTGTTTTTCTTCTTTTTCCCCATTTATAGCCATGTGTGTGTGCGTGCGTGCGTATGTGTGTTCAGCGCTTAGATTTTATTTTTATCAGGATTTTGCGCTATATGAATATTGTAATTATTATTATTGATTAAGGTGAAGAGATTAACAGACAAAAAGAAACATCTATATTTTGATCCAATATAGCACATACCACAGAGGTCGAGAGTGAGACAGGCGGAGGAGCAGGCTGTTTCTGCCACATACACTGACCTTGTATCCGTGATTCATGGTGCATTCATGTTTACTGAAAATTAGTTGAATTAGTATTTGTTTCACATGTCTTTCCCAGAAAAACAAAATAATTGATCTAACAGTGTTGTAGCATATGCACAGCTCTATAAGTAGAAGTTTAGTTTAAATATAAACATATAGTTCTATAAAAAGTAACCCCCCCTTCCCTTTACAAACATATGCGCTTACCCACACAGACACACACACACAAACATACAGTACATCACACACACACACACACACACACACACACACACACACACACACAAGAAAAACAAAATCATATCTTAACACTAACACTTCTAAAAATGCATTTGCTAATTATGTTATTCATGCATGGCTGGGAAAATTATTAACTTACTTATTTACATTTGCCCCAAAACTTAATATTTAAAAAAGATCTTGTGCCGTTGTGGACAAATACCAAAATTAGATGTATAATAATTTTATTAAACATGCAAAATTGCAACTGCAAAATCTCTTGATTATGAGAAACATGCAGGACATTCAAAGGCCTGTTAAGTATAAGTTCTACCACTACTGCTGCTACTACATGTGTGGCTCTATTTTATGAACTCTTTTTTAATCTGGTTTGTGAAAATGATTCAAACACGAAATAAAACAAATTCTTGTCAATTGCAGAGAGGTATGTGTGTGCCTATGACAAAAATATGTGGTAGCAAGATTTTCTCAACACATTATGAATGAATGTAATATGTCAAAGATATGGATTATTGAACAGCTGCAAATGCATAAGTTTGGAAGCTCTGGCACCACTGTCAAGGTGACAATGGACTAAAAGAAAGTATCTAAAATCAGCACTTTCCGGGGAAGGTGTGCGAACAGCATTTTCTGAGGACACTTAGGATCGTACAGATTCTGCTTTCATTGTTGTGACACTCTATCATAGTCTGCACTTCACATCAAGATTTTCTTCAGGGTCACAGTGACCTTGAGAACTTGTACAAAATGTGAACTTTATATAATATTTTTTGTATTGAAAGGGAGATTATTAAAGTGGTTTGACCATCTTGATGTGTTTGGTGTTTTTTTTTCCAGGCTGTCTTCCTGATATGAAAATGAACAAAAGAAATGAGAAACGATCTTTCAAAGTAAGTGAAAGGAACAAAAGACCAGGTAACACATGTTCATTGTTCTATTTTTTATTTTCAGTGTATTGTAACTTAGGTCCTTGATCGGTTTTTGTTTCTGTCTGTCCATTCATGTGAGAAAATCTTCCTGTAGATAATAATTCACTCATATAGCACACACAATCCATGTCAAATATGCTCATTGCATTTACATAGCAACAACATGCCATGTCAATTTAGTAATGTAGTATAAACATACATGTATACATTTGCGTGCACACACACACACACACACACACACACTCACCACACACACACACACACCACACACACACACACACACACACACACACACACACACACACACACACACACACACACACACACACACACACACACACACACACACATACACACACACACCACACACACACACCATACACACACACACACACACGCACGCACTGGACAATTTGTTTTAAATCACTACTAATGCAATCATTTATTTACTAATGTGATTTTATGTTTTGTACATTGTATTTGTATACTTTTCAGCGAGTTGCGGTGGAAGGAAACATTGGTTGCGGCAAAACCACATTTCTGCACCACTTCAAGAATCAAGCTCGTGTGGAGGTAATGAAACATTTAGCCCCCCAAAATATGCGAGGCATTTTGCTCCTAGCATTTTACTGTCACTACCGTTAATCTGGCTGTCTAGTACAGTCTGCATAACATGTCACTTGTCCACATGTGATGTGGTCACCCATCTTTAGCGGTATGATAAAAAAAAAAAAATTGTATTTGTCTCTGACGTATCTTTCAATGGAGAAAAATGCCACACTAATGTTATGTCTGTGCTGTTGTATGTATACTACCAGTACCTTTGGCCGCCACTTTGGGTACTTTTATCTTATTTGTTCCTTTTCTCACATTGAAGACAGCAGCAGGGAGTTTCAGTCTTTTTCTCAATTTTTTTGTATCTAGTGTTTGTTTGTCTGTAATCTTACGCTTGACAAAGGCCAATTGGCAGAAAATTTGCGCCTGTCTTGTTTCGTTGTATTAGATACGCGTTCATATTCTTCGTTCGTATTTTTTTTGTGGTTCCTGTTTGCTTGAACGCGAGCAGTCACACTTGTTTTGGATTAAAAATGTTGTATTCTTTTTAAAAAAGAAAAAGAACAGTTGCATAAGGATACTGTTGCAGAACTGAAAAGAATCTGAATATTTCTTCAACATACAGTTTTCTCATTGTGCATTTATCTTTCAAAGAAAATATTTTCAAAGTTTGTAGTTTCATTGAAAATTGTTAATTTTTTTTTAATTCAGATTTTGCTGAATGATGACTCGTAGACACATATAGTCCGTAATTTTCTTCCGTGGAATCTTGTCCCTGTACCACAATAGATGCGTCTGAATTCTCTATGTTGTTAAAACTGGCAAAAAGACAGTTATTCTTAATGAAGTGTACAGACAAAAACCTGCTCATGCATGAACTTGCTCTGCATGTAGGCTACATATACAACCCCAACCCCAACTCACCTTTTGCTCCCTATTGCTCCCTGCTTAGCACTGAGATGCAGCAACTTCATATACCAGGATGATCATGACAGGCAGGGATTGTGGTATATATATATATATATGTAAGATCCTATGGTAAGAAGGTTCATTGTCATTGCTGTTTGAAGCCCAGCCAACCATGGTACATCAGGGCTATTACCATCGTTAAAACATACATGTCTTGTCAACCATGGTATCATCAGGGCTATTACCATCGTTAAAACATACATGTCAACCTGGTCACATCAGGGCTATTACCATCTTAAAACATACATTCTTGTCAACCATGGTCACATCAGGGCTATTACCATCTTAAAACATACATGTCTTGTCAACCATGGTGACATCAGGCTATTACCATCTTAAAACATACATCTTGTCAACCATGGTCACATCAGGGCTATTACCATCTTAAAACATACATGTCTTGTCAACCATGGTCACATCAGGGCTATTACCATCTTAAAACATACATTCTTGTCAACCATGGTGACATCAGGGCTATTACCATCTTAAAACATACATCTTGTCAACCATGGTGCACATCAGGGCTATTACCATCTTAAAACATACATCTTGTCAACCATGGTTGTCAGGGCTATTACCATTTAAAACATACATGTCTTGTCAACCATGGTCACATAGGGCTATTACCATTAAAACATACATGTCTTGTCAACCATGGTGACTCAGGGCTATTCATCTTAAAATACATCTTGTCAACCATGTTACATCAGGGCTATTACATTTAAACACATTTGTACTGTGCTAGGGCTTTCTCTAAAACATCTTGTACAGGTACTAGGTTACATTAAAAACTCTTGTACCAGGTGAATCAGGTTCCATCTTAAAATACATTCTTGTCAACCTGTAATCGGCTATACCACTTAAAAATCATGTTTCATGGTCACATCAGGCTATTCATCTAAAAATCATCTTGTCAATGTAATCAGGGCATCCATCTTAAAACTATGTCTTGTCAACCATGGTACATCAGGTATCCATCAAACAACATGCAATGGGAATAGGGTATTCTTAAACTATCTTGTACATGTACTAGGGCTATTACCATCTTAAATACATCTTTCAACCATGGTGACATCAGGCTATTACCATCTTAAAACATAATTCTTGTCAACATGGTCACATCAGCTATTACCATTTAAAACATAATCTTGTCAACCATGGTGACATCGGGCATTACCTCTTAAAACATACATGTCTGTCAACCATGTAATCAGGGCTTTACCATCTTAAACATAATGTCACATGGTGACATCAGGCTATTACCATCTTAAAACATACATCTTGTCAACCATGGTGACTCAGGGCTATACATCTTAAAACATCATCTTGTCACCATGGTGACATCAGGGCTATTACCATCTTAAAATACTTTGTCAACCATGGTACATCGGGCTATTACCATCTTAAAAACATTCTTGTCAACCATGACATCAGGCTATACATTAAACATCTGTCTTGTCAACATGGTGACATCAGGCTATTACCATCTTAAACAACTTCTTGTCAACCATGGTAATCAGGGCTATTACCATCTTAAACATACATGTCTTGTCAACATGGTGACACAGGGCTATTACTCTTAAACATACATGTCTTGTCACATGACATCAGGGCTATTACCATCTTAAAACATACTTGTCACCATGGTGACATCAGGCTATTACCATCTTAAAACACTCTTGTCAACCATGGTCACATCAGGGCTATTACCATCTTAAAACATACATCTTGTCAACCTGTCACATCAGGGCTATTACCATCTTAAAACATACATCTTGTCAACCATGGTGACATCAGGGCTATTACCATCTAAAACATACATTTGTCAACATGGTCATCAGGGCTATTACCATCTTAAAACATACATTCTTGTCAACCTGGTCACATCAGGGTATTACCATCTAAAACATACATCTTGTCAACCATGGTGATCAGGGCTATTACCATCTTAAAACATACATCTTGTCAACATGGTGACACAGGGCTATTACATCTTAAAACTACATGTCTTGTCAACATGGTCACATCAGGCTATTACATCTTAAAACATACTGTCTTGTCAACCATGTGTACATAGGGCTATTACCATCTTAAAACATACATGTCTTGTCAACCATGTCACATCAGGGCTATTACCATCTTAAAACATACATTCTTGTCACCATGGTGACATCAGGGCTATACCATCTTAAAATACATCTTGTCAACCATGGTACATCAGGGCTATTACATCTAAACATACATTCTGTCAACCATGGTGACATCAGGGCTATTACCATCTTAAAACATACATGTCACCATGGTGACATCAGGGCTATTACCATCTTAAAACATACTTTGTCAACCATGGTACATCAGGGCTATTACCATCTTAAAACATACATGTCTTGTCAACCATGGTACATCAGGGCTATTACCATCTTAAAACAACATTGTCAACCTGGTACATCAGGGCTATTACCATCTTAAAACATACATGTCTTGTCACCATGGTGACACAGGGCTATTACCATCTTAAAACATACATGTCTTGTCAACCATGTCACATCAGGGCTATTACCATCTTAAAACATACATCTGTCAACCATGGTACATCAGGGCTATTACCATCTTAAAACATACATTGTCAACCATGGTGACTCAGGGCTATTACCATCTTAAAACATACATGTCTTGTCAACCATGGTCACATCAGGGCTATTACCATCTAAAACATACATCTTGTCAACCATGGTGACATCAGGGCTATTACCATCTTAAAACATACATCTTGTCAACCATGGTCACATCAGGGCTATTACCATCTTAAAACATACATGTCTTGTCAACCATGGGACATCAGGGCTATTACCATCTTAAAACATACATGTCTTGTCAACCATGGTGACATCAGGGCTATTACCATCTTAAAACATACAGTCTTGTCAACCATGGTGACATCAGGCTATTACCATCTTAAAACATACATGTCTTGTCAACCATGGTGACATCAGGGCTATTACCATCTTAAAACATACATGTCTTGTCAACCATGGTGACATCAGGGCTATTACCATCTTAAAATACATTCTTGTCAACCATGGTGACATCAGGCTATTACCATCTTAAAACATTCTCTTGTCAACCATGGTACATCAGGGCTATTACCATCTTAAAACATACATCTTGTCAACCATGGTACATCAGGGCTATTACCATCTTAAAACATACATGTCTTGTCAACCATGGTCACATCAGGGCTATTACCATCTAAAACATACATTCTTGTCAACCATGGTCACATCAGGGCTATTACCATCTTAAAACATACATCTTGTCAACCATGGTACATCAGGGCTATTACCATCTTAAAACATACAGTTGTCAACCATGGTACATCAGGGCTATTACCATCTTAAAACATACATCTTGTCAACCATGGTCACATCAGGCTATTACATCTTAAACATACATCTTGTCAACCATGGTGACATCAGGGCTATTACCATCTTAAAACATACATCTTTCAACCATGGTGACATCAGGGCTATTACCATCTTAAAACATACATCTTGTCAACCATGGTGACATCAGGGCTTTACCATCTTAAAAACACATTCTTGTCAACCATGGTGACTCAGGCTATTACCATCTTAAACATACATGTCTTGTCAACCATGGTCACATCAGGCTATTACCATCTTAAAACATACATTTGTCAACCATGGTGACATCAGGGCTATTACATCAGGCTATTACCATCTTAAAACATACATCTTGTCAACCTGTACATCAGGGCTATTACCATCTTAAAACATACATTCTGTCAACCATGGACATCAGGGCTATTACCATCTAAAACATACATGTCTTGTCAACCATGGTGACATCAGGGCTATTACCATCAAACATACATGTCACCATGTGACATCAGGCTATTACATCTTAAAACATACTTTCACCATGTGACATCAGGCTATTACCATCTTAAACATACATCTTGTCAACCATGGTCATCAGGGCTATACCATCTTAAAACATACATGTCAACCATGGTGACATAGGGCTATTACATCTAAAACATACATGTCTTGTCAACCATGGTGACATCAGGCTATTACATCTTAAAACATACATCTTGTCAACCATGTACATCAGGGCTATTACATCTTAAAACATAATCTTGTCACCATGGTACATCAGGCTATTACCATCTTAAAACATCTTGTCAACCATGTGACATCAGGCTATTACATCTTAAAACATACATCTTGTCACCAGGTACTCAGGCTATTACATCTTAAAACATACATTTGTCAACCATGGTACATCAGGGCTATTACCATCTTAAAACATACATCTTGTCACCATGGTGAATCAGGCTATTACCATCTTAAAACATACATGTTTGTCAACCATGGTGAATCAGGGCTATTACCATCTAAAACATACATGTCTTGTCAACCATGGTACATCAGGGCTATTACCATCTTAAACATACAGTCTTGTCACCATGGTGACATCAGGCTATTACCATCTTAAAACATACATCTTGTCAACCATGGTGATCAGGGCTATTACCATCTAAAACATACATTTTGTCAACCATGTGATCAGGCTATTACCATCTTAAAACATACATTGTCAACCATGGAATCAGGGCTATTACATCTTAAAACATACATTTGTCAACATGGTGACATCAGGGCTATTACATCTTAAAACATAATCTTGTCAACCATGGTGACATCAGGGCTATTACCATCTTAAAACATACACTTGTCAACCATGGTGACATCAGGGCTATTACATCTTAAAACATACATCTTGTCAACCTGGTGACATCAGGGCTATTACATCTAAAACATACATCTTGTCAACCATGTGACATCAGGCTATTACACTTAAACATACATCTTGTCAACCATGGTGACATCAGGCTATTACCATCTTAAAACATACATGTCTTGTCAACCTGTACATCAGGGCTATTACCATCTTAAAACATACATCTGTCAACCATGGTGACATCAGGGCTATTACACTTAAAACATACATCTTGTCAACCATGGTGACATCAGGGCTATTACCATCTTAAAACATACATTCTTGTCAACCATGGTGACATCAGGCTATACCATCTAACATACAGTCTTGTCAACCATGTGATCAGGGCTATTACCATCTAAAACATACATCTTGTCAACCATGGTACATCAGGCTATTACCATCTTAAAAATACATTCTTGTCAACCATGGTAATCAGGCTATTACCATCTTAAAACATACATCTTGTCAACTGTACATCAGGGCTATTACATCTTAAACATACATCTTGTCAACCATGGTGACATCAGGGCTATTACATCTTAAACATACATCTTGTCAACCATGGTACATCAGGGCTATTACCATCTTAAAACATACATCTTGTCAACCTGGTACTCAGGCTATTACATCTAAAACATACATCTTGTCACCATGTGATCAGGCTATTACCTCTTAAAACATACATCTTGTCACCTGGGACATCAGGGCTATTACACTTAAAACATACATCTTGTCAACCATGGTACATCAGGGCTATTACCATCTAAAACATACATCTTGTCACCATGGAATCAGGGCTATTACCTCTAACATAATTGTCAACTGTGACTAGTATACATTAAACATACACTTGTCAACCAGGAATCAGGCTATTACATTAAAACATCATTTGTCAACATGGTGACATCAGGCTATAATCTAAAACATACATCTTGTCACCTGGTACATCAGGCTATTACACTTAAAACATACATCTTGTCAACCATGGTGACATCAGGGCTATTACATCTTAAAACATACATCTGTCAACCATGGTGACATCAGGGCTATTACATCTAAACATACATCTTGTCAACCATGGTACATCAGGCTATTACCATCTAACATACATGTCACATGGTGACATCAGGCTATTACCATTAAAACTACATTGTCAACTGGATCAGGCTATTACCATCTAACATACATCTTGTCAACCATGGTGACATGGTGACATCAGGGCTATTACCATCTTAAAACATACATGTCTTGTCAACCATGGTCACATCAGGGCTATTACCATCTTAAAACATACATTCTTGTCAACCATGGTGACATCAGGGCTATTACCATCTTAAAACATACATCTTGTCAACCATGGTCACATCAGGGCTATTACCATCTTAAAACATACATGTCTTGTCAACCATGGTGACATCAGGGCTATTACCATCTTAAAACATACATGTCTTGTCAACCATGGTCACATCAGGGCTATTACCATCTTAAAACATACACGTCTTGTCAACCATGGTGACATCAGGGCTATTACCATCTTAAAACATACATGTCTTGTCAACCATGGTGACATCAGGGCTATTACCATCTTAAAACATACATGTCTTGTCAACCATGGTGATGTCAGGGCTATTACCATCTTAAAACATACATCTTGTCAACCATGGTGACATCAGGGCTATTACCATCTTAAAACATACATGTCTTGTCAACCATGGTGACATCAGGGCTATTACCATCTTAAAACATACATCTTGTCAACCATGGTGACATCAGGGCTATTACCATCTTAAAACATACATCTTGTCAACCATGGTGACATCAGGGCTATTACCATCTTAAAACATACATGTCTTGTCAACCTGGTCACATCAGGGCTATTACCATCTTAAAACATACATGTCTTGTCAACCATGGTGACATCAGGGCTATTACCATCTTAAAACATACATGTCTTGTCAACCATGGTGACATCAGGGCTATTACCATCATAAAACATACATGTCTTGTCAACCATGGTGACATCAGGGCTATTACCATCATAAAACATACATGTCTTGTCAACCATGGTGACATCAGGGCTATTACCATCTTAAAACATACATTCTTGTCAACCATGGTGACATCAGGGCTATTACCATCTTAAAACATACATGTCTTGTCAACCATGGTGACATGAGGGCTATTACCATCTTAAAACATACATGTCTTGTCAACCATGGTGACATCAGGGCTATTACTATCTTAAAACATACATTCTTGTCAACCATGGTGACATCAGGGCTATTACCTATCTTAAAACATACATCTTGTCAACCATGGTCACATCAGGGCTATTACCATCTTAAAACATACAGTCTTGTCAACCATGGTGACATCAGGGCTATTACTATCTTAAAACAATACATCTTGTCAACCATGGTGACATCAGGGCTATTACCATCTTAAAACATACATCTTGTCAACCTGGTCACATCAGGGCTATTACCATCTTAAAACATACATGTCTTGTCAACCATGGTGACATCAGGGCTATTACCATCTTAAAACATACATGTCTTGTCAACCATGGTGATGTCAGGGCTATTACCATCATAAAACATACATGTCTTGTCAACCATGGTGACATCAGGGCTATTACCATCTAAAACATACATGTCTTGTCAACCATGGTGACATCAGGGCTATTACCATCTTAAAACATACATCTTGTCAACCATGGTGATCAGGGCTATTACCATCATTAAAACATACATGTCTTGTCAACCATGGTGACATCAGGGCTATTACCATCTTAAAACATACATCTTGTCAACCATGGTGACATCAGGGCTATTACTATCTTAAAACATACATCTTGTCAACCATGGTGACATCAGGGCTATTACTATCTTAAAACATACATGTCTTGTCAACCATGGTGACATCAGGGCTATTACCATCTTAAAACATACATGTCTTGTCAACCATGGTGACATCAGGGCTATTACTATCTTAAAACATACATCTTGTCAACCATGGTGACATCAGGGCTATTACCATCTTAAAACATACATGTCTTGTCAACCATGGTGACATCAGGGCTATTACTATCTTAAAACATACATCTTGTCAACCATGGTGACATCAGGGCTATTACCATCTTAAAACATACATGTCTTGTCAACCATGGTGACATCAGGGCTATTACATCTTAAAACATACAGTCTTGTCAACCATGGTGACATCAGGGCTATTACCATCTTAAAACATACATGTCTTGTCAACCCTGGTGACATCAGGCTATTACCATCTTAAAACATACATCTTGTCAACCATGGTGACATCAGGGCTATTACTATCTTAAAACATACATCTTGTCAACCATGGTGACATCAGGGCTATTACCATCTTAAAACATACATGTCTTGTCAACCATGGTGACATCAGGGCTATTACCATCTTAAAACATACATGTCTTGTCAACCATGGTGACATCAGGGCTATTACCATCTTAAAACATACATCTTGTCAACCCTGGTCACGTCAGGGCTATTACCATCGTAAAACATACATCTTGTCAACCATGGTGACATCAGGGCTATTACCATCTTAAAACATACATCTTGTCAACCATGGTGACATCAGGGCTATTACCATCGTAAAACATACATCTTGTCAACCATGGTGACATCAGGGCTATTACCATCTTAAAACATACATGTCTTGTCAACCCTGGTCACATCAGGGCTATTACCATCGTAAAACATACACGTCTTGTCAACCATGGTGACATCAGGGCTATTACCATCTTAAAACATACATCTTGTCAACCATGGTGACATCAGGGCTATTACCATCTTAAAACATACATCTTGTCAACCATGGTGACATCAGGGCTATTACCATCTTAAAACATACATCTTGTCAACCATGGTGACATCAGGGCTATTACCATCTTAAAACATACATCTTGTCAACCATGGTCACATCAGGGCTATTACCATCTTAAAACATACATCTTGTCAACCATGGTGACATCAGGGCTATTACCATCGTAAAACATACATGTCTTGTCAACCATGGTGACATCAGGGCTATTACCATCTTAAAACATACATCTTGTCAACCATGGTGACATCAGGGCTATTACCATCGTAAAACATACATCTTGTCAACCATGGTGACATCAGGGCTATTACCATCGTAAAACATACATCTTGTCAACCATGGTGACATCAGGGCTATTACCATCGTAAAACATACATCTTGTCAACCATGGTGACATCAGGGCTATTACCATCTTAAAACATACATCTTGTCAACCATGGTGACATCAGGGCTATTACCATCGTAAAACATACATGTCTTGTCAACCATGGTGACATCAGGGCTATTACCATCGTAAAACATACATCTTGTCAACCATGGTGACATCAGGGCTATTACCATCTTAAAACATACATGTCTTGTCAACCATGGTGACATCAGGGCTATTACCATCATAAAACATACATGTCTTGTCAACCCTGAAAAATAGACACCTGGGAAAGAAAATGAAGTACACATATAAATGCATTCGTGCAAATAATCAAAGATGTCTCTGGCATTAACCGTATTGCCCAGTTTATCACCAGGAGGGTTTAAAGCAGCAAACCTGAATACAAGTCATATAAAGATAAGTAAGTACACTAAAGTATATATCAGAAAATGGCCTAAATTACCTAAGATTGCTTCTGCACATCACCACATTTCCTTAGAAGGAAAACATGTAGTTAAGACATAACCTAATTGTCATCTTAATAGAGAATATGTAGGCTTTATAGAGAACATAGATATGAACTGACCAGGAAGGCAGAAAATGATTGGAAGAGATGACAGAAAGCAAAGGGGCAAGGCAGAAACAAAAAGAGTGACAGAAAAGAGGAAATTTCTAGAACAGAATTTTCAGAAGGTGGGGATACTATTGACACTGAAAGAACCTCCAGCATCCCCATGGAGGAGTAATGAAAGAGTTATCTCTGGCAGATTTCTGCAGAAAATTCTACTTTCATAGATAAACAAAAATATATGCGCATACAGGAAAAATAGAGAAAGAGGAAAAAAGATGACATTGTACTTCAGCAGCATGCTTTCTCCAGGGAGGGAAACTCACATTTCGGTCAGAAAATATCTGTTAGGACAACAACACTAAAAGTTCAGTGTAACAATGAAAAAGGTATTATGTGATTTAAAAGTGATTGTTTAAGGGAAATATGTAAATTGTAAAGTTGTTTGTATCAATGCGGAACTCAAACAACTGTCATCATTCTTCCTCACCAGGTGCTGGCAGAGCCTGTGGAGAAATGGAAGGATGTAAATGGATTTAACTGTTTTGTAAGTATACACACTTTTTTTGTATTTTGACACATGTATGCAAGTAAGGGCTGATGATAAGTAATCATAAAGAATTGTCCTGAATGTTAAGTCTGGCGCCTTTCTGTACTGATGAACATCATGGCCGAAGATGGTAAAACAACATCATAAAACCTCATACATTAAATTTACTGTTTCATTTCATGGCTATGCTCTGATCAGTTTTGTTTTTGCCAAAGTTTCATACATCATACATGCACGTATAAGACTAACACAAAAGTTACAGAAAATGTGTATGTATATCTAACAACACATAAACTACATATCAACTTTTTGTAGAGTTCCACTTAAAGTGTACACACTATTTTCTTGACGATTTTCGTCCATGTCCTATTTACATTTTCAGAAAGAATAAATTTTACTGTTACAAAAGATTGCTATTTTCGATGCCTGCAGTCATAATACCATGATAATGATAAGTAAACCAACAAAACCAACAGAACACATTAAACTTGTTTGAATGCATGAACATGGCAGTTTATATTTTATCTAATCAAAGAGTTTTAGTAAGTTTCATTGAGACTTAGACCTGCAATAGGACTTAAAAATAATTATGATCAAAATCTTTAAAACTTATTTTCTCAAAGTGGCCAAACCTGCATATACAGGCTTCAAAACGCCAAATCTCCGTCAGTTTTCACAGCAAAGAAATACAATTGGTGTCATTATAAACTGTGAAGTCACAATTTTTTTCTGGTATGAAAAACTAAAATGCAACAGTAGTTATGGGTGATTTTGCGAGATCAGGTAACAATTGCAATCTAGTCAAAGGTGAAAAAAGAAAATGGTCTGTTCTTACACTTAAATCTGTTTTCATTTCAGGATCTGATGTACAGAGACACAACACGCTGGAGTCTGGCCTTTCAGTCCTATGTCACTCTGACCATGTTGGAAAACCATGTACAGGAAGAGGTAAAAAAACAATACTCTGTACATCTTGAAGCTGTCACTTATGTGTGTTTGTGGTTTGATGTTATTTGCTTTGTGTATGTGTATGGTTTGGTATTATTTGATTATATATTTGTGTGTGTGTGTGTGTGTATGGTTTGATTTAGTTTATTTATTGTTTGTATTCTTAATTTTATTGTGTGTGTATGTGCACTTATGCTTTGGTTTTGGTTTTGTTTTTGGTTGTTTTTTTCTTTTTTTTTCATTCTACATTACATGCAGCAGATTTGTTGAATCTTTACTACACTTTAAGTCTAATTTTATCATTTAAGTTGTATTTGAAATTAGAGTGAATACGTCGATTTAACAGGAAGATGTTCCAAGATATGAAAGCTTTTGCCTGCAAGGTATTGTTATGGCCCTTCACAAACTTCATTGGGTGCCAGTCAAAGCATGGGTAGACTACAAACTCTCAACTCTGTTACAACCTTTTCTCTGAAACTAATCCTGTCTGTATTTCTGATGGCCCCACCATTCATAGTTCTTCATACAACAGTTCTGGTCATCATCAGATAGACACCTTATCTGCATTTCTAATGTAAAGACTAAGACTTTCGGCAGGTGTTTATTCTCTTTGTGTGCACCACAACAATAGAAACTCACTTCCCTTAGGTATTTGTCACCTGCGGTCTTTGTCATTCTTTAACCCTTTGACTCCCGCACCCTATCTACCAACTACAAAAACTTAACCCTCTGATTCCCTCACCCTATCCACCAGCTTCCTGCAGGAAGCTGGTGGATAGGGTGAGGGAATCAAAGGGTTAAGTTTTTGCTTTGCTAACATAGTTGGCAATGCTGGTGACCGGAGTGCGGGACTGAAAGCGTTAAGAGAGCTGTGAAAACTTCTCTGTAAATAATGCTATTATATGATATTAGTCTCATCTCTTGGTGTCAGGTCGGATGTATCCGCTACTGGTAACCTGGAACCCAGTACTACCTGTCACAGGGTCGAATTGCTGGCGACTAAACCAGCACCCTCACCAGTCCTCTCAGGAGGTGAGGAGGGTGGCTAGAAACCCTGGTGGAAATAAATCAGATCCATCAAAGGGCGCCAGCTCTGAAGAGCTACCCGCGGCCATCTAGCTAAGGGAATAAACCCTGACAGTAAATCCGGTGTGGGGCCCCTAAGGCGGTTGGATGGCACACTTTGTCACTTTCCGGCAGCTCCTGCGGCCGCGTTGGCACCAAAACGTAACAGCCCTGCTGTTCCTTTGGATCTGTCAGCGAGGTGGAGAGGGGGGACAAGTTGCATGGGCAACAGCTTGTCTTCCATATTACACTGCCCAGGCTTACATCCGTCCATTCATCCACATTAGAAGGGATGTACTTTGTCCATGGTCAGCCATGACCGAGGGAGGCCTACTACTATCTCCTCTCTTTCTCCTCTCTCCTCTTTGCCTTATTGTCCATATTGTATTCTTATGATTGGTTGTGTGAGATAATGCTAATGTTTCATCAGTTTGTTTTCAAGCCTGTTTCAGTGTACGTGCACTTGCCAACATGAGTCTTTGTGTAGACGTGTGTGTCTATATGCGTACATACATGTTCTTGTGTTGTCTATATGTGCACATACATGTTCTTGTGTTGTCTATATACATACATACATGTTCTTGTGTTGTCTATATACATACATACATGTTCTTGTGTTGTCTATATACATACATACATGTTCTTGTGTTGTCTGTATACATACATACATGTTCTTGTGTTGTCTATATACAATACTGTTACTGTTAGGTTTTCTTTTCTTGTTTTATGTCATACGATGCTTATATCACTGATTTATATTGCCTTATGTTTCTATTGATAACACTTTCTGTAAAGTGCAAAGTGATTAGGAGCTTACCTCTCAGATGTTGCACTGTAAAGATCATTGTTGTTATCAGTTTCGACATAGTAAAGTGAAAAATTACACAATCCAAATGTGTTTGTGTTTTTTTCAGGAGAAGGGACATGTGAAAATGATCGAGAGGACTCTGTACAGTGCTCGCTACTGCTTCGTAGAAAACTTGCGCCAAAAGTAAGCGTTACAGACACAGTGTATTTGTGTCTGGATAACGTCCTTTTTTTTTTCTTTTCTTTTTCTTTTAAGGATGTCTGTCATGATCTAAACTCATTTACTGTCGCATCAGTTTACCCTAACGGCAAAATTGTGTCAGTGTATGCCAGCGAAAAATAAGCATTTATAAGTGGCATCACTAAAATGAGGAATATAACTCTCATTTCATTAACGTCTTTATGAAACTTCCCCAAGAGTGTTTATTCCAGAAGATTCCATCTACAAGAAAAAATAGTTTTTATGATGTTAAGCTTGGTTAGTTATCCACTAAATATAATCACAGCTAAGCTTGGTTAGTTATCCACTAAATATAATCACAGTTAAGCTTGGTTAGTTATCCACTAAATATAATCACAGTTAAGCTTGGTTAGTTATGCACTAAATATAATCACAGCTAAGCTTGGTTAGTTATCTACTAAATATAATCACAGCTAAGCTTGGTTAGTTATCCACTAAATATAATCACAGTTAAGCTTGGTTAGTTATCCACTAAATATAATCACAGCTAAGCTTGGTTAGTTATCCACTAAATATAATCACAGTTAAGCTTGGTTAGTTATCCACTAAATATAATCACAGTTAAGCTTGGTTAGTTATCCACTAAATATAATCACAGCTAAGCTTGGTTAGTTATCCACTAAATATAATCACAGCTAAGCTTGGTTAGTTATCCACTAAATAGAATCACAGCTAAGCTTGGTTAGTTTATCCACTAAATAGAATCACAGCTAAGCTTGGTTAGTTATCCACTAAATATAATCACAGCTAAGCTTGGTTAGTTATCCACTAAATATAATCACAGCTAAGCTTGGTTAGTTATCCACTAAATATAATCACAGCTAAGCTTGGTTAGTTATCCACTAAATATAATCACAGCTAAGCTTGGTTAGTTATCCACTAAATATAATCACAGCTAAGCTTGGTTAGTTATCCACTAAATATAATCACAGTTAAGCTTGGTTAGTTATCCACTAAATATAATCACAGCTAAGCTTGGTTAGTTATCCACTAAATATAATCACAGCTAAGCTTGGTTAGTTATCCACTAAATATAATCACAGTTAAGCTTGGTTAGTTATCCACTAAATATAATCACAGCTAAGCTTGGTTAGTTATGCACTAAATATAATCACAGTTAAGCTTGGTTAGTTATCCACTAAATATAATCACAGTTAAGCTTGGTTAGTTATCCACTAAATATAATCACAGCTAAGCTTGGTTAGTTATGCACTAAATATAATCACAGCTAAGCTTGGTTAGTTATCCACTAAATATAATCACAGCTAAGCTTGGTTAGTTATCCACTAAATATAATCACAGTTAAGCTTGGTTAGTTATCCACTAAATATAATCACAGCTAAGCTTGGTTAGTTATCCACTAAATATAATCACAGCTAAGCTTGGTTAGTTATCCACTAAATATAATCACAGTTAAGCTTGGTTAGTTATGCACTAAATATAATCACAGCTAAGCTTGGTTAGTTATCCACTAAATATAATCACAGTTAAGCTTGGTTAGTTATGCACTAAATATAATCACAGCTAAGCTTGGTTAGTTATGCACTAAATATAATCACAGCTAAGCTTGGTTAGTTATGCACTAAATATAATCACAGCTAAGCTTGGTTAGTTATGCACTAAATATAATCACAGCTAAGCTTGGTTAGTTATCCACTAAATATAATCACAGCTAAGCTTGGTTAGTTATGCACTAAATATAATCACAGCTAAGCTTGGTTAGTTATGCACTAAATATAATCACAGTTAAGCTTGGTTAGTTATCCACTAAATATAATCACAGTTAAGCTTGGTTAGTTATCCACTAAATATAATCACAGCTAAGCTTGGTTAGTTATCCACTAAATATATAATCACAGCTAAGCTTGGTTAGTTATCCACTAAATATAATCACAGCTAAGCTTGGTTAGTTATCCACTAAATATAATCACAGTTAAGCTTGGTTAGTTATCCACTAAATATAATCACAGCTAAGCTTGGTTAGTTATCCACTAAATATAATCACAGCTAAGCTTGGTTAGTTATCCACTAAATATAATCACAGCTAAGCTTGGTTAGTTATCCACTAAATAGAATCACAGCTAAGCTTGGTTAGTTATCCACTAAATATAATCACAGCTAAGCTTGGTTAGTTATCCACTAAATATAATCACAGCTAAGCTTGGTTAGTTATCCACTAAATATAATCACAGCTAAGCTTGGTTAGTTATCCACTAAATATAATCACAGCTAAGCTTGGTTAGTTATCCACTAAATATAATCACAGCTAAGCTTGGTTAGTTATCCACTAAATATAATCACAGCTAAGCTTGGTTAGTTATCCACTAAATATAATCACAGCTAAGCTTGGTTAGTTATCCACTAAATATAATCACAGTTAAGCTTGGTTAGTTATCCACTAAATATAATCACAGCTAAGCTTGGTTAGTTATCCACTAAATATAATCACAGCTAAGCTTGGTTAGTTATGCACTAAATATAATCACAGTTAAGCTTGGTTAGTTATCCACTAAATATAATCACAGCTAAGCTTGGTTAGTTATGCACTAAATATAATCACAGTTAAGCTTGGTTAGTTATCCACTAAATATAATCACAGTTAAGCTTGGTTAGTTATCCACTAAATATAATCACAGCTAAGCTTGGTTAGTTATGCACTAAATATAATCACAGCTAAGCTTGGTTAGTTATCCACTAAATATAATCACAGCTAAGCTTGGTTAGTTATCCACTAAATATAATCACAGTTAAGCTTGGTTAGTTATCACTAAATATAATCACAGCTAAGCTTGGTTAGTTATCCACTAAATATAATCACAGTTAAGCTTGGTTAGTTATGCACTAAATATAATCACAGCTAAGCTTGGTTAGTTATCCACTAAATATAATCACAGTTAAGCTTGGTTAGTTATGCACTAAATATAATCACAGCTAAGCTTGGTTAGTTATGCACTAAATATAATCACAGCTAAGCTTGGTTAGTTATGCACTAAATATAATCACAGCTAAGCTTGGTTAGTTATGCACTAAATATAATCACAGCTAAGCTTGGTTAGTTATCCACTAAATATAATCACAGCTAAGCTTGGTTAGTTATGCACTAAATATAATCACAGCTAAGCTTGGTTAGTTATGCACTAAATATAATCACAGTTAAGCTTGGTTAGTTATCCACTAAATATAATCACAGTTAAGCTTGGTTAGTTATCCACTAAATATAATCACAGCTAAGCTTGGTTAGTTATCCACTAAATATAATCACAGCTAAGCTTGGTTAGTTATCCACTAAATATAATCACAGTTAAGCTTGGTTAGTTATCCACTAAATATAATCACAGCTAAGCTTGGTTAGTTATCCACTAAATATAATCACAGCTAAGCTTGGTTAGTTATCCACTAAATATAATCACAGTTAAGCTTGGTTAGTTATGCACTAAATATAATCACAGCTAAGCTTGGTTAGTTATCCACTAAATATAATCACAGTTAAGCTTGGTTAGTTATCTACTAAATATAATCACAGCTAAGCTTGGTTAGTTATCTACTAAATATAATCACAGCTAAGCTTGGTTAGTTATCCACTAAATATAATCACAGCTAAGCTTGGTTAGTTATGCACTAAATATAATCACAGTTAAGCTTGGTTAGTTATCCACTAAGTATAATCACAGCTAAGCTTGGTTAGTTATCCACTAAATAGAATCACAGCTAGTAGGAGAGAGACAGAACAAAAAAGCTGATGTCTTCATCTTGACTTCAGTCAAGCTTACAGCACAAAACTGGTCTGTTCACTGATTGTGTCCCTTAGTGTTTCATAGGTCCCTCCCAGTGCATGACCTTGTCGACGCATACGGCTTTGTGACGGCTTACGAGTTTGCCAGATGATTGCTGGCGATTTCTCTTGAACAAACATTAGGCGCTCTCTCTCTCTCTCTCTCTCTCTCTCTCCTCTCTCTACTCTCTCTCTCTCTCTCTCTCTCTCTCTCTCTCTCTCTCCCTCCCCTCTTCCTCCCTCCCCCCCCTGTCACATGCAGACAGAACAGACTAAAAATACAATATTTTGTTGGTCTGTTCCACAGAAACTTGATGTCTGACATGGATTATGCCGTTCTGAACGAGTGGCACGACTGGATTGTTGACAATGCTGATACAGGTCTGGACCTTATTGGTAAGCTTTCTGTCATGTTACAGTGCATGTCTGTACTCTGTACTAACCTGTTACAGTGCATGTCTGTACTCTGTACTAATCAGTTACACTTTGGTTGAAGATGTTACACAGCATGGACGATTCCATATGCTGGATACCACATACACTTTTCAGTGAAACTTAATCATGGTAGTTGTCAAAAGAGAATTGTATGTTTATAGTTTAATATGTGTGCTTACACTCTTATAGGCCTGTATGTATATGCTTACATTACACTTATGGATATTTGTTTTCAGTGTATAGTTCATAGAAATATATGGTTACTTATAAATGGAAATGCCTGTTTGTGATATGGACATGTCTGTTGAATGTGTGATGTGGAGATGTGTGTGTTTACAATATGTTATATGGACATAGTGTGTTAATTATGTGGCTATGTGTATGCTTACAATGTTTGTGCCATGGAGATGTGCATAGTATGTTTATGATAAGCTGACGTGCATCTTTACATTTGGTGTGTAGAGATATGCACACAATATGTTTGTGATGTGGAGATGTGTATACAATGTGTTTGTGATGTGGAGATGTGTATACAATGTGTGATGTGGAGATGTGTATACAATGTTTGTGATATGGAGATGTGTATACAATGTGTGATGTGGAGATGTGTATACAATATGTTTGTGATATGGAGATGTGTATACAATATGTTTGTGATGTGGAGATGTGTATACAATGTTTGTGATGTGGAGATGTGTATACAATGTTTGTGATATGGAGATGTGTATATACTCTGTTTGTGATATGGAGATGTGTATACAATGTTTGTGATGTGGAGATGTGTATACAATGTTTGTGATGTGGAGATGTGTATACAATGTTTGTGATGTGGAGATGTGTATATAATGTGTGATGTGGAGATGTGTATATAATGTGTTTGTGATATGGAGATGTGTATATAATGTGTGATGTG
Source organism: Monoplex corrugatus (assembly GCA_030674185.1). Taxonomy (NCBI): domain Eukaryota; kingdom Metazoa; phylum Mollusca; class Gastropoda; order Littorinimorpha; family Ranellidae; genus Monoplex; species Monoplex corrugatus. The sequence continues at coordinate 83,999,345 of JAPXFY010000015.1, forward strand.
GAGATGTGTATACAATGTGTTTGTGATATGGAGATGTGTATACAATGTTTGTGATGTGGAGATGTGTATACAATGTTTGTGATATGGAGATGTGTATACAATGTGATGTGGAGATGTGTATACAATGTTTGTGATGTGGAGATGTGTATACAATGTTTGTGATGTGGAGATGTGTATACAATGTTTGTGATATGGAGATGTGTATACATGTGATGTGGAGATGTGTATACAATGTTTGTGATGTGGAGATGTGTATACAATGTTTGTGATGTGGAGATGTGTATACAATATGTTTGTGATGTGGAGATGTGTATACAATGTGATGTGGAGATGTGTATACAATGTGTTTGTGATATGGAGATGTGTATACAATGTTTGTGATGTGGAGATGTGTATACAATGTTTGTGATATGGAGATGTGTATACAATGTGATGTGGAGATGTGTATACAATGTTTGTGATGTGGAGATGTGTATACAATGTTTGTGATGTGGAGATGTGTATACAATGTTTGTGATATGGAGATGTGTATACAATGTGATGTGGAGATGTGTATACAATGTTTGTGATGTGGAGATGTGTATACAATGTTTGTGATGTGGAGATGTGTATACAATATGTTTGTGATGTGGAGATGTGTATACAATGTGATGTGGAGATGTGTATACAATGTGTGATGTGGAGATGTGTATATAATGTGTTTGTGATATGGAGATGTGTATACAATATGTTTGTGATGTGGAGATGTGTTATACAATATGTTTGTGATATGTGGAGATGTGTATACAATGTGATGTGGAGATGTGTATACAATGTTGTGATGTGGAGATGTGTATACAATATGTTTGTGATATGGAGATGTGTATACAATATGTTTTGTGATGTGTATACAATGTGTGATGTGGAGATGTGTATACAATATGTTTGTGATATGGAGATGTGTATACAATGTTTGTGATGTAGGAGATGTGTATACAATGTGTGATGTGGAGATGTGTATACAATATGTTTGTGATATGGAGATGTGTATACAATGTTTGTGATGTGGAGATGTGTATACAATGTGTGATGTGGAGATGTGTATACAATATGTTTGTGATATGGAGATGTGTATACAATGTGTGTGTTGTCAATGTGTGGAGATGTGTATACAATGTGATGTGAATGTGGAGATGTGTATACAATATGTGATGAGGTTTGTTGATATGGAGATGTGTATACAATGTGTTGGATTGATGTGAGATGTTGTATACAATTGTGTGATGTGGAGATGTGTATACAATGTTTGTGATGTGGGATGTGTATACATAGTTTGGTTGTATATGTGGAGGATGTGTATACAATGTTGTGTTGGAGATGTGTATACAATGTGGTTGAGATGTGTAAGTTATGATGGAATGGTATACAATTGTTTGTGATGTGGAGATGTGTATATAATATGTTTGTGATTGGAGATGTGTATATATGTGTTTGTGATGTGGAGATGTGTATACAATTGTTTGTGATGTGGAGATGTGTATATACTATGTTTGTGATGTGGAGATGTGTATATAATGTGTTTGTGATGTGGAGATGTGTATACAATGTTTGTGATGTGGAGATGTGTATACAGTGTTTGTGATGTGGAGATGTGTATACAATGTGTGATGTGGAGATGTGTATACAATATGTTTGTGATGTGGAGATGTGTATATATATGTTTGTGATGTGGAGATGTGTATACATTTTGTTGTGGTGTGATGGTGATGAGATGTGTATATAATTGTTTGTGATGATGGAGATGTGTATAAATGTGTTTTGTGATGTGGAGATGTGTATAAATGTGTTTGTGATGTGGAGATGTGTATATAATATGTTTGTGATGGAGATGTGTATATAATGTGTTTGTGATGTGGAGATGTGTATATAATGTGTTTGTGATGTGGAGATGTGTATACAATGTGTTTGTGATGTGGATATGTGTATATATGTGTTTGTGATGTGGAGATGTGTATAAATGTGTTTGTGATGTGGAGATGTGTATACAATATGTTTGTGATGTGGAGAATGTGTATATAATGTGTTTGTGATGTGGAGATGTGTATATACATGTGTTTGGATGTGGAGATGTGTATATACATGTGTTTGTGATGTGGAATGTGTATATAATGTGTTTGTGATGTGGAGATGTGTATATAATGTGTTTGTGATGTGGAGATGTGTATATAATGTGTTTGTGATGTGGAGATGTGTATATAATGTGTTTGTGATGTGGAGATGTGTATATAATGTGTTTGTGATGTGGAGATGTGTATACAATATGTTTGTGATGTGGAGATGTGTATAAATGTGTTTGGATGTGGAGATGTGTTATATACTGTGTTTTGTGATGTGGAGATGTGTATATACTGTGTTTGTGATGTGGAATGTGTATATAATATATAATATGAAGTATATAATATGTTTATATTGTATAGGCATATGTCATATAAAAGCATGTGTATAGTGTGTATACATTTTCGTGAGGGCAAATGTGTATAAATATGTTCGTAGATTAATACAAATAAGTTATACAAAAACTTAGTTGAGTGAAGAATGACACATGTGTTTTATAAGATGTGTATATAATGTGTTTGTGATGTGGATATGTGTATATACTGTGTTTGTGATGTGGAGATGTGTATATATGTGTTTGTGATGTGGATATGTGTATATTATACTGTGTTTGTGATGTGGAGATGTGTATATAATGTGTTTGTGATGTGGAGATGTGTTATATAATGTGTTTGTGATGTGGAGATGTGTATACAATGTGTTTGTGATGTGGAGATGTGTATACAATGTTTGTGATGTGGAGATGTGTATACAATATGTTTGTGATGTGGAGATGTGTATATAATGTGTTTGTGATGTGGAGATGTGTATACAATATGTTTGTGATGTGGAGATGTGTATACAATGTTGTGATGTGAGATGTGTATACAATGTGTGATGTGGAGATGTGTATACAATGTGGGATGTGTATACAATGTGTGATGTGGAGATGTGTATACAATGTTTGTGATGTGAGATGTGTGTATAATATGTTTGTGATGGGAGATGTGTTATAATGTGTTTGTGATTGGAGATGTGTATACATATGTTTGTGATGTGGAGATGTGTATACAATTGTTTGTGATGTGGAGATGTGTATATAATATGTTTGTGATTGGAGATGTGTATACAATGTTTGTGATGTGGAGATGTGTATAAAGTGTTTGTGATGTGGAGATGTGTATACAATGTTTGTGATGTGGAGATGTGTATACAATTGTTTGTGATGTGGAGATGTGTATAAAATTTGTTTGTGATGTGGAGATGTGTATACAATAGTTTGTGATGTGAGATGTGTATAAATATGTTTGTGATGTGGAGATGTGTATACAATGTGTTTGATGTGGAGATGTGTATACAATTGTTTGTGATGTGGAGATGTGTATATAATATGTTTGTGATGTGGAGATGTGATATACAATGTGTTTGTGATGTGGAGATGTGTATATAATTGTTTGTGATGTGGAGATGTGTATACAATGTGTTTGTGATGTGGAGATGTGTATATACATGTGTTTGTGATGTGGAGATGTGTATATAATGTGTTTGTGATGTGAGATGTGTATATAATATGTTTGTGATGTGGAGATGTGTATATAATGTGTTTGTGATGTGGAGATGTGTATACAATAGTGTTTGTGATGTGGAGATGTGTATATAATGTGTTTGTGATGTGGAGATGTGTATATACTGTGTTTGTGATGTGGAGATGTGTATAAATGTGTTTGTGATGTGGAGATGTGTATATAATGTGTTTGTGATTGGAGATGTGTATATAATGTGTTTGTGATGTGGAGATGTGTATATAATGTGTTTGTGATGTGGAGATGTGTATATAATAGTGTTTGTGATGTGGAGATGTGTATATAATGTGTTTGTGATGTGGAGATGTGTATATAATGTGTTTGTGATGATGGGATGTGATATACTGTGTTTGTGATGTGGATATGTGTATATAATATTAATAATATGAAATTTTGTTATTTGTATAGGATGTTATATAAATGTGGTTTTAATTGGATAGGAAAAGGTGTATTACTATGTTGATTGAGTTGTAAAGATGTGTTGTATGATGTGTATATAATGTGTTTGTGATGTGGATGATGTGTATATACTGTGTTTTGATGTGGAGATGTGTATATACTGTGTGTGGGATTTTATGTTTGTGATGTGGATATGTGTATATACTGTGTTTGTGATGTGGAGATGTGTATATAATGTGTGTTTGTGATGTGGAGATGTGTATATAATGTGTTTGTGATGTGGAGATGTGTATACAATGTGTTTGTGATGTGGAGATGTGTATACAATGTTTGTGATGTGGAATGTGTATACAATATGTTTGTGATGTGGAGATGTGTATAAATTGTTTGTGATGTGGAGATGTGTATACAATATGTTTGTGATGTGGAGATGTGTATACAATTGTTTGTGATGTGGAGATGTGTATACAATATTTTGTGATGTGGAGATGTGTATACAATAGTTTTGTGTATGTGAGATGTGTATATAATATGTTTGTGATGTGGAGATTGTTATACAATATGTTTGTGATGTGGAGATGTGTATACAATATGTTTGTGATGTGGAGATGTGTATACAATGTGTTTGTGATGTGGAGATGTGTATACAATTGTTTGTGATGTGGAGATGTGTATACATATGTTTGTGATGTGGAGATGTGTATATAATATGTTTGTGATGTGGAGATGTGTATACAATGTGTTTGATGTGGAGATGTGTATACAATGTGTATGGAGATGTGTATATAATAGTTTGTGATGTGGAGATGTGTATACAATATGTTGTGATGTGGAGATGTGTATACAATGTGATTGGAGATGTGTATACAATGTTTGTAATGGAGATGTGTATACAATGTTTGTGATGTGGAGATGTGTATACAATGTTTGTGATGTGGAATGTGTATGCTTACAGTGTACTTGCGGGCCTCCCCACACACTTGCCAGGAGCGCATCAAAGTCAGGAACCGATCTGAGGAATCCGGTGTTTCCTTGGTAACTTACAGTTTTCATGTTTTCTGTCTAAAAGCTATCTTGTAATCATGATTTTCTCAATTCATTCTGATATTTGGTCTCGTCAGAAACTATTCTGGCATTACATGGTGTGAAAGTTGGCATAATTAATGCTGCCAGGTGCACAGTCTTCTGGAACTTTTCAGACTAAGAATCAGTTTGTTGTTGTTGTTTGTTGTTTCTTCCAAAGATGTGCCTGATTAATTTTGTCTCTTGTTAGCCACAGATGTCTTTGTTTTTGTAATGCAGGGCTGAACATTTCTAGATGCTGAATGCAAAATACAATGTTTTTGCCAAATTAGACTGCACACGCATACGTGTCTGTGGAACAGTGCATGCGTGTTCACATTTTGTTGTTGGTCCAAATTCATCTGAGTAATGTTTCCAATTATTAGTCAGTGATTTAAAGACCATTTTCTCCTCCTCGATCTCCTGTTGTTTTTTTATGGGAGATTGTTTCATATCGACCAGAGGGAGATGAGTGTATATGTGTGTGTGTCTGGCAAAAATCAGCTGATCCTAGATGGATCTGTACCAAAGGTGTGAACTATTCAGGATTTGCAAATGGATGAGTTTGGAAGTTATGATGCCAAATTCAAAGTCACACAATCCCCTCTGATCCCATAAAAAATATATCAGTACTTTTTGAGGAAAGTGTTTGAACAGCACTTTTTCCAAAGGACCATCTGACAGTATTTACATTGTTTTCACTGTAGTCTACCATTGGTGTGACTCATGTTTGTTTTCCCTGTCCTCCACAATGTAACAGCACTTTTTCCAAAGGATCATCTGACAGTATTTACATTGTTTTCACTGTAGTCTACCATTGGTGTGACTATCATGTTTGTTTTCCCTGTCCTCCACAATGTAATGCAAAGACTGTGATGTGGAATACACTGATGTTAATGTTTCAGGACTACCTCCAGGACCTTCACACACTGCATGAAGACTGGCTGATACACAAAACACGGGGTTTTCTGCCTGCACCCGTTCTGGTTTGTCTCCTGTTTACAATATTCTTCCCTCCTCCCTTCCCCCTACCTCCACTAACACACACACACACACACACACATAGAATACTTTTAGTGATAAATTTTCTAGTTAGTTGCATTTTTCTTACATGATACTTTGATGAATGAAGAAGGTGGTTTTGATTTGTTAGTTTTGTGTGTGTTTTTTTGATAGTTTTTGTTTTTTGCTTGTTTTTTAATGAGTCCTTTTGCATGATTTTGCTTTTTGTTTGTTTTTACTCGAAAATTCTTCTGAGTTTATTGAGCCACATGCATCTTCAGTCTAAAGTTCTGAATTAACCATTAGACCTTTTACGCTTGCTCTCTATTTCTTTTCACCTCCATGTCTTATGTATTGATTTGTACAGTAGGTTTTCAGTTTGTTTTATTTTGAGTAAATCTTTATCAGCACTATATCATGCAGATGTTTGTTCATGTGTTGAGATTTGTTGTTGTTGTTTTTTTTGTTTTTGTTGTTGTTTTGTGTTGAGTGGGGTTGTTTGTTTTCCAGTGCATTATTAAGCAGCTAATCACTTTTAGTCATTTTTCACAGTAGGGTTATTTTTGTTGTTGTTGTTGTTGTTGTTTTGTGTTGAGTGGGGTTGTTTGTTTTCCAGTGCGTTATTAAGCAGCTAATCACTTTTAGTCATTTTTCACAGTAGGGTTATTTTTGTTGTTGTTGTTGTTGTTGTTTTGTGTTGAGTGGGGTTGTTTGTTTTCCAGTGCGTTATTAAGCAGCTAATCACTTTTAGTAATTTTTCACAGTAGGGTGATTTTTGTTGTTGTTGTTGTTGTTGTTTTGTGTTGAGTGGGGTTGTTTGTTTTCCAGTGCATTATTAAGCAGCTAATCACTTTTAGTAATTTTTCACAGTAGGGTTATTTTTGTTGTTGTTGTTGTTGTTTTGTGTTGAGTGGGGTTGTTTGTTTTCCAGTGCATTATTAAGCAGCTAATCACTTTTAGTAATTTTTCACAGTAGGGTGATTTTTGTTGTTGTTGTTTTGTGTTGAGTGGGGTTGTTTGTTTTCCAGTGCGTTATTAAGCAGCTAATCACTTTTAGTAATTTTTCACAGTAGGGTTATTTTTGTTGTTGTTGTTGTTGTTTTGTGTTGAGTGGGGTTGTTTGTTTTCCAGTGCGTTATTAAGCAGCTAATCACTTTTAGTCATTTTTCACAGTAGGGTGATTTTTGTTGTTGTTTTTGTTGTTGTTTTGTGTTGAGTGGGGTTGTTTGTTTTCCAGTGCATTATTAAGCAGCTAATCACTTTTAGTCATTTTTCACAGTAGGGTTATTTTTGTTGTTGTTGTTGTTGTTGTTTTGTGTTGAGTGGGGTTGTTTGTTTTCCAGTGCATTATTAAGCAGCTAATCACTTTTAGTAATTTTTCACAGTAGGGTGATTTTTGTTGTTGTTGTTGTTGTTGTTTTGTGTTGAGTGGGGTTGTTTGTTTTCCAGTGCGTTATTAAGCAGCTAATCACTTTTAGTAATTTTTCACAGTAGGGTTATTTTTGTTGTTGTTGTTTTGTGTTGAGTGGGGTTGTTTGTTTTCCAGTGCATTATTAAGCAGCTAATCACTTTTAGTAATTTTTCACAGTAGGGTGATTTTTGTTGTTGTTGTTGTTGTTGTTTTGTGTTGAGTGGGGTTGTTTGTTTTCCAGTGCGTTATTAAGCAGCTAATCACTTTTAGTAATTTTTCACAGTAGGGTTATTTTTGTTGTTGTTGTTTTGTGTTGAGTGGGGTTGTTTGTTTTCCAGTGCATTATTAAGCAGCTAATCACTTTTAGTAATTTTTCACAGTAGGGTGATTTTTGTTGTTGTTGTTTTGTGTTGAGTGGGGTTGTTTGTTTTCCAGTGCGTTATTAAGCAGCTAATCACTTTTAGTCATTTTTCACAGTAGGGTTATTTTTGTTGTTGTTGTTGTTGTTTTGTGTTGAGTGGGGTTGTTTGTTTTCCAGTGCGTTATTAAGCAGCTAATCACTTTTAGTCATTTTTCACAGTAGGGTTATTTTTGTTGTTGTTGTTGTTGTTTTGTGTTGAGTGGGGTTGTTTGTTTTCCAGTGCGTTATTAAGCAGCTAATCACTTTTAGTAATTTTTCACAGTAGGGTGATTTTTGTTGTTGTTGTTGTTGTTTTGTGTTGAGTGGGGTTGTTTGTTTTCCAGTGCATTATTAAGCAGCTAATCACTTTTAGTAATTTTTCACAGTAGGGTGATTTTTGTTGTTGTTGTTTTGTGTTGAGTGGGGTTGTTTGTTTTCCAGTGCATTATTAAGCAGCTAATCACTTTTAGTCATTTTTCACAGTAGGGTGATTTTTGCCCTTCCTGATTTGTTTTTGCAAACAATGATTGGTTTTGAAATGAAATACTGATTGTTTCTCCTTGTCCATTAGGTGATTGATGCTGACAAAGACATGGATGACGTGACCAAGAAGATCGAGGAGCTGACTCCTTTCATCTTGTCTCACTCAGATACTACAGAGACAGCATGTGACGTTGGGGTCTGATCCATAGACCTCTGTAACATATAAACCATTATCACATTGTAAATATTTCATCTAACAGGATGACAAAGCACTTATGATTGATAACAATGTCCATGAAATGAACCTGCTAACTAATTGTATTATACAGGCTTAGGTTAAATTCTAACATTTTCAGCGATGGAGTGCACGTGTACATCTTCAGCTCTGCTTGTAAATGACAGTAATAATTGTAATATGAATAGATTCGTTATTTATTACACACCTTGAGATTCATTGGTTACTCAATGGCAAATGAATTGCTGACCTTTTACATGAACTGATTAATATACCCATCATATAAACCCTCTGTGATAGGCAGAGAGACTAGGGTTTGTCCTCGCTATAACATCAGGACTGTCAATTTCCTTATGGCCAGTTAGGTGGGGGCCCATACTTAGAACTGGTCCAAGCAAGGAAATTGAATGCAGCCACCAATTGATCCAGCTGTAGACAGGAACCTAACCCTGTTCAAGTTTAACCCTTTGACTCCCGCACCCTATCCACCAAATGCAAAAACTTAACCCTTTGATTCCCTCACCCTTTCCACCAGCTTCCTACAGGAAGCTGGTGGAAAGGGTGAGGGAATCAAAGGGTTAAGTTTTTGCTTTGCTAGCATGGTTGGCAATACAGAATGCTGGTGGACAGGGTGCGGGAGTCAAAGGGTTAAGAAAGGTAAAACGGTGAAGGACAGGGAATGGACACCACCTTGTTAATATTGGCCCTGAAAAACAATTACTATTGATGATAGTTTTAGATCTCTAGCACAATCCATGTCAACGGCACGTTTCTTTCACTGTACATTAACAGAACATTAAACTTTGAACAGTTTACAGCCGATAGTCACAAAAACTGAAATAAAAATCTGTTAGGAGCATCTAGTCAAAAAGAAAAGGGAGAACACATTTGTATTTAAAGTCCTGTGCAGGTGCGCTCATACACACACACACACACACACACACACACACACATACACATACACATACACACACACACACACACACACACACACACACACACACACACACACACACACACACACCAATGATAAAGAGCTAGAGTACACTCATCCTGTCAGGTGTGCTTTGGGACAACCTTCACCTTCACTTTTTACCCAGCTGTTTTCAAATATAATTGTGAATTTCTGGTCAAGTTGTATATTTGAGACTCCAACAAAGTCGGGACTTAACAGAAAGGATGGACGGCATAGTCCAGCGTGTTAAATTCACAGCCACCTGATAAATTGCTGAGTTCCAGCACATGAAGTCACCCTGGAGCTTGGTAGGAACACATTAGTGCAATGGAGAATATTGATGTGAATCTCAGTGTACATGTATGTGGTTCTTATTCGGGCTGACAGTGACAAGCTCAATTTGACTACCGTAATCATTCGGGCTGACAGTGACAAGCCCAATTTGACTACCGTAATCATTCAGGCTGACAGTGACAAGCCCAATTTGACCAACGTAATCATTCGGGCTGACAGTGACAAGCCCAATTTGACCACCGTAATCATTCAAAGATACTATTCATAGTGACAAGCCCAATTTGACCACCGTAATCATTCAAAGATACTATTCATAGTGACAAGCCCAATTTGACCACCGTAATCATTCAAAGATACTATTCATAGTGACAAGCCCAATTTGACCACCGTAATCATTCAAAGATACTATTCATAGTGACAAGCCCAATTTGACCACCGTAATCATTCAAAGATACTATTCATAGTGACAAGCCCAATTTGACCACCGTAATCATTCAAAGATACTATTAATATAGTTGTGTGAAATCTGTGCATATGAAAATATTCTCAAGTACTCATCAGCGAACTTACCGAATCTGCAAGTTTTCTCACATATTCAAAACGCTGGACAAGAAGTATAATACTGTAGCAAATGATTTTCCAGAATCATGAAAACAGCCTGTTCTTTAGATAGTGCGGTAAATGAAAACTCAAAGCAGTCGATGCATTTTCAACATTGATGACGAAGGTTTTATTGTCACTGATTGTTTTTATGTCTTATTGTTTTTTGTTCATTTGTTGCAATCTAACCACTCTTGTTTTTGTGATCTTTCTGTCAACGTTTTCTGTTATCCATATTTGTTCATACTTATGTAACCTCATGGTGTTGCCGGTGTTGATGTCTGTATTTTGTCTTTGAGGCCCCAGTCTCTGTGGGTTCTTGTCCTCCCCTGTTTCTTTGTTGCTCAGTAATTACCGTTGTTAATGTGTGTATCGTTATGACACCAGTGTGGTGTCTGGTTTAAATGACACCATTGTCGACTGTGTTCTGATCTCAGGGCTCACTGTTCTGTTCATTAACCTTAACTGTATTTTAATAATAATTACAATATTTATATAGCGCAAAATCTTGACAAAATCAAATCTAAGCGCTGAAACAGACACGCACGCGCGCACACACACACACACACACACACACACACACACACACACACACACACACACACACACACACGCATGGCTACAAATGGGGAGAAAGAATAAAAGCAATGGAAAACCATAGAGAGCATAGCATATACAATTATATATTATAGCCATGTGATTCCCCTCCGAGCGGAGACAGGCTGCAAAAGGGGGGGGGGGGGGGGGTTGAGTGAGGTCAGGATTTTATGCAGAGGAGAAAAGGTGAGTTTTGAGAGCAGACTTGAAGGAGACAAAAGTAGGTTGCTGACGGACTGAGAGAGGAAGTTTGCTCCAGGAGAGTGGACCAGAAACAGAGAAGGCTCGTGGACCATAGGTATTGAGCTTAGTGCGTGGAAAGCGAAAAGTCAGAGGATTGGAGGCAGAGCGGAGGGTACGTGAGGGAACATAGATCTCAAGTAGGCTTGACAGGTAATCGGGGGCTGCGTTATTGAGGCTTTTGTAGCACATGGTGTCTAGTTTGTACTGTATGCGCTTTGATACAGGGAGCCAGTGAAGTTGTGCCAGGAGAGGAGATATGGTCAGCTTTTTTCTTTTTGAGTACAAGGCGTACAGCATTGTTTTGAATGCGCTGTAGGATGTGAATGGTGGAGGCAGGAAGACCAGACAGGATTTTGACATTCATTAAATGATTTTTATCATGTCTCAAAAACCCAGTTGTATTAAAATGGCAGTTCTGCTGTCTAAGTGGTGGTTAAACTCAAACTAGAACTGTTGTGAGTTCAGACAACAACAATGTCATGAAAAAGTGAGATTGTTCCAAGTCAAGTTTTGTTGTTGTTGTTGGGGTGGCCTTGCACAGAATGTTGTATAAAGCGTTGAAATGGTGCTGGAACCTGCATGACAATGTGACACATGTCAGTTATGAATCTCAGATAAATAGAACGAAAAATTAATAAGTAGACATATGCTATATATACTTCATTTCTGCATCATCACATTGTTGAAACAAGAAATAACTGAATTCAAGATTAAAAAAACAACAACATTACAGCAAAAGGTGTTTTTAGTTTTACCCTTCTTATGGACAGACGACATTCAGTGCTAGTGTTAGAGTTTACATCACATCAAGAGTTTGGAATAAGTTTGTTTTTTTTATTACATATAGAGACCAAGTACTTGTGACATTTACTGCAAGTCAGATTGCCGTCTGGTTCAGCCCACTTGTATGTTTCATTGAAAATATGCTTCAAAAAGTGTGGGTCTTTAGAACGTACAATGTAGAAATGAGAAGTGTGGACATTTTTTGTTGTCTACAAGCTGGCTGTGTGTGACCTGTGACATGGGCCCCAGTCCTTTCTTTATGGAGTGAAGGTCAGTCAGATCCACGATATAGGGGTTGCTATCATTTCCAAAGGGAAGATGTGTCTATTTATTTATTTATTTACCAATATTCAGAAAATCTGAAACAGTTGAAAGCGTGGGCACAAACGATGGCCAAGAAAAGTTTGAACATACTGATCATTGTTATGAACCAGATTTTTCACTTGACATTTCAAAGAGGAACAACATGGGTTGTTTGGGTGTTGAACTACAGTAAAGATCTATAGGTTATGTAATGAATGAATGGCAGCACTTGGTTTTGTGTGTACGTCATGTTCTATTATGGTTAGTTTTGTGTGTACGTTATGTTCTATTATTTTTAGTTTTGTGTGTACGTCATGTTCTAGTATGGTTAGTTTTGTGTGTACGTCATGTTCTATTATGGTTAGTTTTGTGTGTACATCATGTTCTATTATGGTTAGTTTTGTGTGTACGTCATGTTCTATTATGGTTAGTTTTGTGTGTATGTCATGTTCTATTATGGTTAGTTTTGTGTGTAGGTCATGTTCTATTATGGTTAGTTTTGTGTGTACGTCATGTTCTATTATGGTTAGTTTTGTGTGTACGTCATGTTCTATTATGGTTAGTTTTGTGTGTACATCATGTTCTATTATGGTTAGTTTTGTGTGTATGTCATGTTCTATTATGGTTAGTTTTGTGTGTACGTCATGTTCTATTATGGTGTCATGTTCTATCATGGTTAGTTTTGTGTGTACGTCATGTTCTATTATGGTTAGTTTTGTGTGTACGTCATGTTCTATTATGGTGTCATGTTCTATCATGGTTAGTTTTGTGTGTACGTCATGTTCTATTATGGTTAGTTTTGTGTGTACGTCATGTTCTATTATGGTGTCATGTTCTATCATGGTTAGTTTTGTGTGTACGTCATGTTCTATTATGGTTAGTTTTGTGTGTACGTCATGTTCTATTATGGTGTCATGTTCTATCATGGTTAGTTTTGTGTGTACGTCATGTTCTATTATGGTTAGTTTTGTGTGTACGTCATGTTCTATTATGGTTAGTTTTGTGTGTACGTCATGTTCTATTATGGTTAGTTTTGTGTGTATGTCATGTTCTATTATGGTTCTTTTCACGTCTTGTCAATAAATGTGCATATATTTGTCTAATATTGAAATAGACATGACAAGCTCTGGCTAACAATGATTTTTCATTCATGGTTTACACAAAATTATGTCCACTTTACATTCTAACTGTATGTTCAAATTTGTTTTAAAGCTGAATACACCATGGAATGCATTTTTAATCAGAGTATATGAATAATGGCTGTGTCTTAGTTTTGCTTTTATTGTTTCCTGTTTTTAGTGAATCTATCCAGAGAATTTTTCTCTCTTCATTGTCTTAAACATTTGAACTTTTACATTGGATGGTGTGGCATGTGAAATATGAAATATTTATATTTCAGAATTGCGTTTTCTCTTTGTTTTGTTTACAGTCTTAACAGTTTTAAGAGTTAAATTTTCTATTGTTCTTTTCTCTGTTGTCTACGCTACTTTACTGTATTTTACTATGGTTCTGTTGTCTACCCTACTTTGCTGTATTTTACTGTGGTTCTCTGTTGTCTACCCTACTTTGCTGTATTTTACTGTGGTTGTCTGTTGTCTACCCTACTTTGCTGTATTTTACTGTGGTTCTCTGTTGTCTACCCTACTTTGCTGTATTTTACTGTGGTTGTCTGTTGTCTACCGCTACTTTGCTGTATTTTACTGTGATTCTGTTGTCTACCCTACTTTGCTGTATTTTACTGTGGTTCTCTGTTGTCTACACTACTTTGCTGTATTTTACTGTGATTCTGTTGTCTACCCTACTTTGCTGTATTTTACTGTGATTCTGTTGTCTACCCTACTTTGCTGTATTTTACTGTGTTCTCTGTTGTCTACCACTACTTTGCTGTATTTTACTGTGGTTCTCTGTTGTCTACCCTACTTTGCTGTATTTTACTGTGGTTCTCTGTTGTCTACCCTACTTTGCTGTATTTTACTGTGGTTCTCTGTTGTCTACACTACTTTGCTGTATTTTACTGTGGTTCTCTGTTGTCTACGCTACTTTGCTGTATTTCACTGTGGTTTCTGTTGTCTACCCTACTTTGCTGTATTTTACTGTGGTTCTCTGTTGTCTACCCTACTTTGCTGTATTTTATTGTGGTTCTCTGTTGTTTTGTCTACCCTACTTTGCTGTATTTTACTGTGGTTCTCTGTTGTCTACCTACTTTGCTGTATTTTATTGTGGTTCTCTGTTGTCTGTTGTCTACCCTACTTTGCTGTATTTTATTGTGGTTCTCTGTTGTCTACCCTACTTTGCTGTATTTTATTGTGGTTTCTGTTGTCTACCCTACTTTGCTGTATTTTACTGTGGTTCTCTTGCTGTTGTCTACCCTACTTTGCTGTATTTTACTGTGGTTGTCTGTTGTCTACCCTACTTTGCTGTATTTTACTATGGTTCTCTGTTGTGCTACCCTACTTTGCTGTATTTTACTGTGGTTCTCTGTTGTCTACACTACTTTGCTGTATTTTACTATGGTTCTCTGTTGCTACCCTACTTTGCTGTATTTTACTGTGGTTCTCTGTTGTCTACACTACTTTGCTGTATTTTACTATGGTTCTCTGTTGACTACCCTACTTTGCTGTATTTTACTGTGGTTCTGTTGTCTACACTACTTTGCTGTATTTTACTATGATTCCTGTTGTCTACCCTACTTTGCTGTATTTTACTGTGGTTTCTGTTGTCTACCTACTTTGCTGTATTTTACTGTGATCTCTGTTGTCTACCCTACTTTGCTGTATTTTACTATGGTTCTCTGTTGTCTACCCTACTTTGCTGTATTTTACTGTGGTTGTCTGTTGTCTCCCTACTTTGCTGTATTTTACTTGGTTCTGTTGTCTACCCTACTTTGCTGTATTTTACTGTGGTTTCTGTTGTCTACCCTACTTTGCTGTATTTTACTGTGGTTCTGTTGTCTACGCTACTTTGCTGTATTTTACTGTGGTTCTGTTGTCTACCCTACTTTGCTGTATTTTACTGTGGTTTCTGTTGTCTACGCTACTTTGCTGTATTTTACTGTGGTTCTGTGTTGTCTACCTACTTTGCTGTATTTTACTGTGGTTCTCTGTTGTCTACCCTACTTTGCTGTATTTTACTGTGGTTTTTTTCTGTTGTCTACCTACTTTGCTGTATTTTACTGTGGTTCTCTGTTGTCTACCCTACTTTGCTGTATTTTACTATGGTTGTCTGTTGTCTACACTACTTTGCTGTATTTTACTGTGGTTCTCTGTTGTCTACCTACTTTGCTGTATTTTACTTGGTTCTCTGTTGTCTACACTACTTCTATTTTACTGTTCTCTGTTTATTTTGTATTTATTTTTCTTTACCACTTTGCTGTATTATGGTTCTCTGTTGTCTACACTACTTTGCTGTATTTTACTGTGGTTCTCTGTTGTCTACGCTACTTTGCTGTATTTTACTGTGGATCTCTGTTGTCTGCCCTACTTTGCTGTATTTTACTGTGGTTGTCTGTTGTCTACCCTACTTTGCTGTATTTTACTGTGGTTCTGTTGACTACCCTACTTTGCTGTATTTTACTGTGGTTCTCTGTTGTCTACCCTACTTTGCTGTATTTTACTGTGGTTCTTGGTTTTAATGTATGACAGACATTTAACATGGCAGTTGCTTTGTTGCTTTGTTTTCTTTTTTTTTTAAGAGGGGGGGGGTTGGGTTGAATCTTCTTTTTTTTTTTTTTTTTTTGTGGGATCATTTGCACTCAGGGAGGTTACCTTACTGCTCACTTTTTTTTTTTTCCCCTCATTTTCTATGCCACTTTAATGGCCACAGAAGCTGAAACAGTTTTTATTATGTGATGATGTCGATGTCGACCCAAAACGGTCCTCCAGGGTACACTGGGAGGCGGCAGACGAAGGGGACGACAAGCCAAATGCTGGATGGACAACATCAAAGAATGGACCAGGTTGGATGGCCCCACGCTGGTGCGACAGGCGGAGGACAGGACCGGTTGGCGACGGCTGGCTTCAAGAGTGTCTCTCATCTCTCCTCTACGCCCATCACGGGCAGGAGAATGATGATGATGTCGATGTGGATGATAATCATGATGCTATGGAGTTCCATCTAGGATTGAGACTGCGTGACAGGGTTGTACTGTACGCTTACTATCATAATATATCCTGGCGTCAACCAGGCCCGAGAGATAGACACCTGCGGTGTTGGTCAGAAGATTTGAGCAACACCCTCAATGACGCATCAGTGAAGTGGATGAGACTCGACTGTGTGGTTCCAGTCTTCCCAATGAGCCCATAGTACACCCAACTCTAGGCAGGAGCCGGTCAGAGCCGAAAAATCCCACAATGATTTTTGATGGTACTGATAGGGATTCGAACCCACAACCTTCCAGTCGGTAGTCCGTTGCGTTAACCACTACACCACGGCGACTGGCACAAGGGGTTGAATCTTTTTATCTAAAGATAATGTAAACTATCACAATATATGTACAAAGATTTTATGTGTATACAAAGCACACACACTAAAATGCATGCATGTACAAACCTTATTGACAAAGATTTAAACATCAAATTCGTTGTTGTTGTTTTTAAATTTCTAGATTGTGAGCAAAACAAAACAAAAAAACCACAAACAAACAAAAAAGATGGCGTGGAACATTGACCCGGGATATTAGCATTTCTTCTGTGTATTTTGTTGAACGCTGAAAGTCACCATCATCCAGTCGTGTATTTCCTTGGTTTTCATTCAGTGAGAAGGTTGTGTTAACTTGGATTTATTTTCGATAGTTTGTGTTCTTCTATTTATTTTACTAAGTTTTCCATCTTGCTTCAATGGCAGCCTCATGGTCACTTGAATTAAGCATTGACAGAAAATAAGAGGAAAGAGATAAAAAATTTTGGGCTGGTTTATTTTTGATAGTTTATTTGTGTTCACAGTTTTGCCCCTTGATGTGTGGGTCACTTGATGGCCAAGTGAATCAAACAGTAAAACAAAATAAGAGGAAAGGGATAGACATTCAGGGCTGGACAGATATAAGGATTACAACAACAAAAAAGTAAAAATGTTTATTTGTACATTGAGCCTCCCACCTCCGTCCCTTCCTTGTTTCATAGGCAGCCCACATGGCCAAGTTAAGTGTCACCCACATGGCCAAGTTAAGTGTCACCCACATGGCCAAGTTCAGTGTCACCCACATGGCCAAGTTAAGTCACCCACATGGCCCAAGTTCAGTGTCACCCACATGGCCAAGTTCAGTGTCACCCACATGGCCAAGTTCAATGTCACCCACATGGCCAAGTTCAGTGTCACCCACATGGCCAAGTTCAGTGTCACCCACATGGCCAAGTTCAGGTCACCCACATGGCCAAGTTCAGTGTCACCCACATGGCCAAGTTAAGTGTCACCCACATGGCCAAGTTAAGTGTCACCCACATGGCCAAGTTCAGTGTCACCCACATGGCCAAGTTAAGTCACCCACATGGCCCAAGTTCAGTGTCACCCACATGGCCAAGTTCAGTGTCACCCACATGGCCAAGTTCAGTGTCACCCACATGGCCAAGTTCAGTGTCACCCACATGGCCAAGTTCAGTGTCACCCACATGGCCAAGTTCAGCGTCACCCACATGGCCAAGTTCAGCGTCACCCACATGGCCAAGTTCAGCGTCACCCACATGGCCAAGTTCAGCGTCACCCACATGGCCAAGTTCAGCGTCACCCACATGGCCAAGTTCAGCGTCACCACACATGGCCAAGTTGAACGACACCCACATGGCCAAGTTAAGTGTCACACACATGGCCAAGTTGAACGACACCCACATGGCCAAGTTAAGCGTCAAATGTAACTATGGGAGAAGGAGGCAGAAGTTTAAGACTGGACACTTTGAATCCCAGAAAGCTTTTTTTCCCTGACGTTTTGTTTCCTTTAAATAACAATGAATGATGGGGGTGGGTGGAATGATATTGTTAAGATGGTAGCACTAAGTAATGTAACTTTTGTCAATTGTGAAACTTCTGTATGTTTGTTTCAGTACTGTATGTTTGTGGTGACGGGTATCTGTCGGCACGGGTGATTAAAACGTGTATGTTATGTTCTGGGAAGAGTCAGTAAATGAACAGAAAAAAATTACAGTGTTGAGAGTATGTGTGTTTGGTCATTGAAAGTTCAAATTTCTGAGACAGTGTGAATTGTAACAGCACACATAAGCATACAAACAGCAATGATATATCCTATCCCTTTTCATAAGAATTGATATGGCATTTCAAATGTCATATTTTCCCCTCACTGTTACAAATGAACAATGAGGAGGTAGAAATCCCATTTTCTAGTCTCAATGAGGAGGTAGAAATCCCATTTTCTAGTCTATCTGGTTTGAGTTAAGTTACCCAGCTGTGAATGGGTGCCTGACCCACTATTCAGTGTTGAGGAAGGTAAAGCAGTAGAGGAAAGGGATGAGTGTGAACATCGTTGTGTGTGGAGTGGTTAGGACTCTTCTTTCCGTTGGAAGGTCTGGATCTGAAGCTATCCAGGTACCGCTTAATAGGTAAACATGGAGATATTTTCAATATATGGGATCAACATGTGTGCAGACATACTAGTGCCTAAACATCGTTCATGTGTACACACATGCAGAACATCAAACACCCAGCATACACTACCTCCACCCTGAAACATACAGTACCTCCACCCTGAAACACCCAGCATACAGTACCTCCACCCTAAAACACCCAGCATACACTACCTCCACCTTGAAACACCCAGCTACAGTACCTCCACACCAGCATACACTACCTCCACCCTGAAACACCCAGCTACACTACCTCCACCCTGAAACACCCAGCATACAATACCTCCACCTTGAAACACCCAGCATACAGTAACTCACCCAGCATACATACCCCACCCTGAAACACCCAGCTACACTATCTCCACCCTGAAACACCCAGCATACACTACCTCCACCTGAAACACCCAGCATACAATACCTCCACCCTGAAACACCCAGCATACAATACCTCCACCTTGAAACACCCAGCATACAGTACCTTCACCCTGAAACACCCAACATACAGTACCTCCACCCTGAAACACCCAGCATACACTATCCTCCACCCTGAAACACCCAGCATACAGTACCTCCCCCTAAAAACCAACATACACTACCTCCACCCTGAAACACCCAGCATACAGTACCTCCACCCTGAAACACCCACATACACTACCTCCACCCTGAAACACCCAGCATACACTATCCTCCACCCTGAAAACCAGCATACAGTACCTCCACCCTAAAACACACCAGCTTACAGTACCTCCACCCTGAAACACCCAGCATACACTATCTCCACCCTGAAACACCCAGCATACAGTACCTCCACCCTGAAACACCCAGCATACAGTACCTCCACCCTGAAACACCCAGCATACAGTACCTCCACCCTGAAACACCCAGCATACACTACCTCCACCCTGAAACACCCAGCATACAGTACCTCCACCCTGAAACACCCAGCATCTACAGTACCTCCACCCTGAAACACCCAGCATACAGTACCTCCACCCTGAAACACCCAGCATACAGTACTACCTCCTACACCCAGCATACAGTACCTCCACCCTGAAACACCCAGCATACAGTACCTCCACCCTGAACACACCCAGCATACAAGTATCCTCCACCCTGAAACACCCAGCATACATACCTCCACCCTGAAACACGCATACAGTACCATCACCTGAAACACCCAGCTTACAGTACCTCCACCCTGAAACACCCAGCATTACAATACCTCCAACCTGAAACACCCAGCATACAGTACCTCCACCCTGAAAACACCCAGCTTACAGTACCTCACCCTGAAACACCCAGCTACAGTACCTCCACCTGAAACACCCAGCATACAGTACTTCCACCCTGAAACACCCAGCATACAGTACCACCACCTGAAACACCCAGCATACAGTACCTCCACCCTGAAACACCCAGCATACATACTCCACCCTGAAACACCCAGCATACATACCTCCACCTGAAACACCACTTTACAGTACCACCACCTGAAACACCCAGCTTACAGTACCTCCACCCTGAAACCCAGCATACAGTACCTCCACCCTGAAACACCCAGCATACAGTACCACCACCCTGAAACACCCAGCATACAGTACCTCCACCTGAAACACCCAGCTACAGTACCTCCACCCTGAAACACCCAGCTACAGTACTCCACCTGAAACACCCAGCTTACAGTCCACCACCCTGAAACACCCAGCATACATACCTCCACCTGAAACACCCAGCATACATACCTCCACCCTGAAACACCCAGCATACATACCTCCACCTGAAACACCCAGAAACACCCAGCATACAGTACCTCCACCCTGAAACACCCAGCATACAGTACCTCCCCAAACACTAACACAACACCAGCTTACAGTACCCCACCTGAAACACCAGCTACAAGTACCTCCACCCTGAAACACCCAGCATACACCTCCACCCTGAAACACCCAGCATACAGTACCTCCACCCTGAAACACCCAGCATACAGTACCCCAACCCCTTGAAACACCCACATACAGTACCTCACCCTGAAACACCCAGCTTACAGTACCTCCACCTGAAACACCCAGCATACAAGTACCTCCACCCTGAAAACACCCAGCATACAGTACCTCCACCCTGAAACACCCAGCATACAGTACCTCCACCCTGAAACACCCAGCATACAGTACCTCCACCCTGAAACACCCAGCTATCCTACCTCACCTGAAACACCCAGCTTACAGTACCTCCACCCTGAAAACACCAGCATACAGTACCTCCACCCTGAAACACCCAGCATACATACCTCCACCCTGAAACACCCCAGCATACAGTACCTCCACCCTGAAACACCAGCATACAGTACCTCCACCTGAAACACCAGCTACATACCTCCACCCTGAACAATACTACCACCCTGAACATTATCAGTACCTCCACCCTGAAACACCCAGCATACAGTACCTCCACCCTGAAACACCCAGCATACAGTACCCCACCTGAAACACCCAGCTAAGTACCTCCACCCTGAAACACCCAGTCAGTACTAGTATCACCACATCTACATACCACTGAAACACCAGCTACAGTACCTCCACCCTGAAACACCACTAAGTATAACAGTACTCCACCCTGAAACACCCAGCTTACAGTACCTCCACCCTGAAACACCCAGCATACAGTACCTCCACCCTGAAACACCCAGCTTACAGTACCTCCACCCTGAAACACCCTAGTACATACCAGTACCTACCACACCCTGAAACACCACTCTACCTCCACCTGAACACCACAACGTACCTCCACCCTGAACACCCAGCTTACAGTACCTCCACCCTGAAACACCAGCATACAGTACCTCCACCCTGAAACACCCAGCTTACAGTACCTCCACCCTGAAACACCCAGCATACAGTACCTCCACCCTGAAACACCAGCATACAGTACCTCCACCCTGAAAACACCCAGCATACAGTACCTCCACCTGAAACACCCAGAACCCACTACAGTACAGTACCTCCACCTGAAACACCCAGCATACAGTACTACCCACCCTGAAACACCCAGCATACAGTACCTCCACCCTGAAACACCCAGCTAGTACTAGTAACCTCCACCCTGAAACACCCACTCAGTCTCCACCCATACAGTACCTCCACCCTGAAACACCCCACATACCACCTGAACACCAGTACAGTACCTCCACCTGAAACACCCAGCATACAGTACCTCCACCTAGAAACACCCATGCCATGTACAGTACCTCCACCCTAAAAACCTCAGCATACAGTACCTCCAATCCTGAAAACCAGCATACAGATACTCACCTGAAACAGTCATACATACCTCCACCGAACAAGATGAAACTAACTGCAAAGATTAAGTCCTCACATGAAACACCCAGCTTAAGACACTGAAGCACACGTTACAGAGACCAGACCCCGTTACAGTACTAACGCACCAGCATAGTACCTCCACCTTGATAACCCGCATTCAGTACCTCCAACTGAAACACCAGCGTACAGTTACGTCACACTGAAAAACCCGCATACAGTACTCCACCTAAAAAGGTATATGTGTCTAAATAACATCAGAGTTCTGAATGTTATATAGAACAGTAAGGTTCAAGGGTCATGAGACGTGACAGTCACAAGCAGCAGAACAAGATTGAGGCAGCTGAGATTGTTTCTAAAAGATGTTGAGAGTTCCATGGACACAAGAAAACAACGAGACAGTCTTGATGAGGCGGACACAAGATCATGACAAGGAAGATTAGGAAGCAGGCACATTTATGGGCTATTTTATGAGGAAAGGGAATTAGAGCACCTGGTCACATCAGAAGCTGGAGGGAAAGAGACACCAGGTTGCCCAGGAGAAATATTGGCAGATCGGTGTGGACAGAATGTGAAGTGTGCTTGCTCCAAGAAGGGATAGATACATATGGAGGGCCATGATCGCCAGCACCATCTGGCAGGGCACATGATGATGATGATTGGGGGGTAGGGTAAATCACCAAGTATGTAGTATAGAGACTGCACAATATAGCAGCTACAATATCTAGGCCACAACATGCACAGGCACGTCCAAGAAAAGATTTCGCAGAAAGAAAACAACAAATAAGATTCTGCTTTTGTTAGGGTCAAACCAGAATCAAAAGACAGATAATAGTGACAATCATGAAAAACAATGTGAGTGTGCAGCATGTTCCTGACCAAGACAGTCAACATGAACCAGAAAACAAATAATAGTGACAATCGTGAAAACAATGTAAATGTATAGCATGTTCTTAAGAACGAGCTGATTCTACTTTTTTTATTGCTGAGATTTTATGCACTTTTTTTTTTTATTGTGACTTTAATCTTGATTTATTCGTTTCAACACTTCTGTGTTTACTGTTCCTCCTGGGTATATTCATGGACAGAAAGAAAAAAGAATCGCTAAAAGTCTATCGGGAATTACATCAAGAATTATTGTGATCTATTTTTGTCCACACATGTGCGCACTTTAGATCTGCAGATTCATTCTGGTAAATTGATGTGGAACATCATCTAACTTCAAACATCAAAACGCTTTATTGCTAAAGGAGAGTAGCATTAGGTCCCACTGTACTTGTCTTACAGCAAGTCATTGCCCTTCTACATACACAACTTGTCTTACAGCAAGTCATTGCCCTTCTACATACACAACTTGTCTTACAGCAAGCCATTGCCCTTCTACATACACAACTTGTCTTACAGCAAGTCATTGCCCTTCTACATACACAACTTGTCTTACAGCAAGTCATTGCCCTTCTACATACACAAACATATTTAAAAGAAAAGAACAAGCAACGAAGAAAGCACACAGTGTCAAAGAAGTTATAAACATGAATTGTAATGAAATAATGACTTCAAAATGTCAATCAGCTGAGTGCTTTACAAAAGCATGACAGACAAAGGCAGACACATGTAAGGCATGACAAAGACAGGCAGGCACATGTAAAGCATGACAGACAACAGGCACATGTAAAGCATGACAGACAGGCACATGTAAAGCATGACAAAGACAGGCACATGTAAAGCATGACAAAGGCAGGCACATGTAAAGCATGACAAAGACAGGCACATGTAAAGCATGAAGACAGGCACATGTAAAGCATGACAGACAAAAGTAGGCACATGTAAAGCATGACAGACAGGCACATGTAAAGCATGAAGGCAAAGACAGGCACATGTAAAGCATGACAGGCATATGTAAAGCATGACAAACAGAGGCACATGTAAAGCATGACAGACAAAGGAAGGCACATGTAAAGCATGACAGGCAAAGAGAGGCACATGTAAAGCATGACAGACAGACAGGCACATGTAAAGCATGACAGACAGACAGGCACATGTAAAGCATGACAGACAAAGACAGGCACATGTAAAGCATGACAGACAGGCACATGTAAAGCATGACAGACAAAGGCAGGCACATGTAAAGCATGACAGACAGGCACATGTAAAGCATGACAGACAAAGACAGGCATGTGTAAAGCATGACAGACAGACAGGCACATGTAAAGCATGACAGACAAAAGAAGGCACATGTAAAGCATGACAGACAAAGACAGGCACATGTAAAGCATGACAGACAGGCAGGCACATGTAAAGCATGACAGACAGGCAGGCATATGTAAAGCATGACAGACAGGCAGGCACATGTAAAGCATGAGAGGCAAGCACACGTAAAGCATGACAAAGACAGGCACATGTAAAGCATGACAAAGACAGACACATGTAAAGCATGACAGACAGGCAAGCACATGTAAAGCATGACAGACAGACACATATAAAGCATGACAGACAGGCAGGCACATGTAAAGCATGACAGACAAAGACAGGCACATGTAAAGCATGACAGACAAAGACAGGCACATTAAAGCATGACAGACAGGCAGGCACATGTAAAGCATGACAGGCAAGCACACGTAAAGAATTACAGGCAAAGACAGGCACATGTAAAGCATGACTGACAGACAGACAGGCAAGCACATGTAAAGCATGACAGACAAAGACAGGCACACGTAAAGCATGAACAAAGACAGGCACATGTAAAGCATGACAGGCAAGCACACGTAAAGCATGACAGGCAAAGACAGGCACATGTAAACCATGACTGACAGACAGACAGGCAAGCACATGTAAAGCATGACAGACAAAGACAGGCACATGTAAAGCATGACAGACAGGCAAGCACATGTAAACATGACAGACAAAGAATGGCACATGTAAAGCATGAAGACAGACAAGCACATGTAAAGCATGACAGACAAAGACAGGCACATGTAAAGCATGACAGACAGACAGGCACATGTAAAGCATGACAGACAGGCAAACACATGTAAAGCATGACAGACAAAGACAGGCACATGTAAAGCATGAAGACAGACAAGCACATGTAAAGCATGACTGACAGACAGACAGGCAAGCACATGTAAAGCATGACAGACAAAGGCACATGTAAAGCATGACAGACAGGCAAGCACATGTAAAGCATGACAGACAAAGACAGGCACATGTAAAGCATGACAGACAGGCAAGCACATGTAAAGCATGACAGACAGGCAAGCACATGTAAAGCATGACAGACAGGCAAGCACATGTAAAGCATGACAGACAGGCACATGTAAAGCATGACAGACAAAGACAGGCAGATGTAAAGCATGACAGACAAAGACAGGCACATGTAAAGCATGACAGACAAAGACAGGCACATGTAAAGCATGACAGACAAAGACAGGCACATGTAAATAATAATAATAATAATAATAGTGAACATTTATGCGCTTAATCTAAAAAAAGCCCTAAGCGCTTACAGTAAACACACACACACACGCACACACAACACACGCACACGCACGCACACACACACACACACACACACACACACACACACCCACCCGCACACACACACACACACACACACACACACACACACACCCCCGCACACACACACACACACACACACACACACACACACACACACACACACACACACACACACCCGCACACACACACACGCGCGCGCGGGCACAGATTTCAAGGTGGCAGCTGAAGTAAGAGTACAGAACTACAGGCTAGGATTTAAAAAGAGTGGTTTTTAGACTGGACTTAAACGAAGAAAGGGTACAGGTAGAGCGGAGAGGAAAGGGAAGTTTGTTCCAAATAGAGGGGGCCTGATAAGAAAAAGCACGTTCACCAAGAGTTTTGTTGCGGGCGCGTGGGATTCTAAGTAGGTGGGCATCAGTAGAAGAGCGTAGCTCTCTGGAGGGAATGTAAACAGTCAGGAGATCAGAAAGATAGGGGGGAGCTAGACCAGCCAGAGACTTATGGCATAGGAGGGAAAGTTTATAGTCAATACGCTTTCGAACAGGAAGCCAGTGTAGAGTTCGAAGCAGAGGGGAAACATGAGTTGACCTTGGGCATTTCCGTACAAGGCGAGCAGCGTTATTTTGAACTTTTTGCAATTTGGATAAGAGTGTTTGGGGGCAGCCAGCAAGAAGCGAGTTACAGTAGTCGAGTCTGGAAAGAATGAGTGCAGAAATGAGAGTTATAGTGCTTTCTTCAGATAGAAGATGACGCACAGAACTGATCCGTCGAAGTTCTAAGTAACAAGCACGACAGACAGAGGATACCTGGCTGTGGAAGGAAAGAGTTTGGTCCAGTACAACTCCAAGATTACGCACGGATGTGGAAGTGTGGATTACCGAGACTTCAAGCTGGATAGAAACAGGGATAGGCACAGTAGACAGAAGTCGCTTTGATGCAATAAATATAAATTCTGTTTTGTCATTATTCAGCTGGAGTTTGTTGCATGTCATCCAAGACTTTATGTCAGAAATGCAGAGCTGTGTGCGTTGAATTTTAGAAGGGATAGTGGAGGGATGGCCAGACATGTAGATTTGGTTGTCATCAGAAAAACAGTGATGGGATATGTGATGATGGGCTACAATGTCAGAGATGGGCTGAGTGTACAAAATAAAGAGAATAGGGCCTAAGACAGAGCCCTGAGGAACACCGTACTTCAAGATGGTAGGATTAGAAGAGACACCATTTATGGAGACAACTTGTACACGACCAGAAAGGTAGGATTGAAACCATGACAGAGCAATGCCAGAGATACCAAAATATTCTGAAGTCGAGAAAGAAGAGTATTGTAATCAATAGTGTCGAAGGCAGAAGAGAGATCAAGAAGAGAGAGAAGGGACACCTGACCATTGTCTAGAGTAGATAGCAGATCATTCACAATCTTCAATAGAGCAGTCTCTGTACTATGACCAGAGCGATAGGCAGATTGCAAAGGATAGAGAAGGCTGTTGCAATCCAGGTGTTCCTGGAGTTGGAGAAGTGCGATCTTTTCAATAATCTTAGAAAGAAAGGACAGATTGGAAACAGGACGGTAGTTTTTCAGGTTTTCAGGATCAAGGGAGGGTTTCTTTAGAAGAGGTTGAACAATAGCTGTCTTGAGAATAGAAGGAAAACATCCAGAAGTGAGAGAGTCATTTACAATGACAGTGATGTAGGGAAGCAAATCGTGAATCAATTGGGATAAAAGAACAGATGGAAGGGGATCAAGTGCACATGTCTTTATGGTAGTTTTATGAATAACTTCACTGACAACAGCTTCAGTCACAGGCTTAAATTCATTAAACAGGTTTCCAGTGAAAGAGTCATAGGGAACATAAAGACAAAGACAGGCACATGTAAAGCATAAAGACAAAGACAGGCACATGTAAAGCATGACAGACAGACAGGCACATGTAAAGCATGACAGGCAGGCAAGCACATGTAAAGCATGACAGACAAAAGCAGGCACATGTAAAGCATGACAGACAGGCAAGCACATGTAAAGCATGACAGGCAGGCATATGTGAAGCATGACAGACAAAGACAGGCACATGCAAAGCATGACAGACAAAGACGGGCACATGCAAAGCATGACAGACAAAGGCAGGCACATGTAAAGCATGACAGACAAAGACAGGCACATGCAAATCATGACAGACAAAGGCAGGCACACGTAAAGCATGACAGACAAAGACAGGCACGTGTAAAGCATGACAGACAAAGGCAGGCACATGTAAAGCATGACAGACAAAGACAGGCACGTGTAAAGCATGACAGACAAAGACAGGCACGTGTAAAGCATGACAGACAAAGACAGGCACGTGTAAAGCATGACAGACAAAGATAGGCACGTGTAAAGCATGACAGACAAAGACAGGCACATGTAAAGCATGACAGACAAAGACAGGCACGTGTAAAGCATGACAGACAAAGATAGGCACGTGTAAAGCATGACAGACAAAGACAGGCACACGTAAAGCATGACAGACAAAGATAGGCACATGTAAAGCATGACAGACAAAGACAGGCACGTGTAAAGCATGACAGACAAAGACAGGCACGTGTAAAGCATGACAGACAAAGACAGGCACGTGTAAAGCATGACAGACAAAGACAGGCACGTGTAAAGCATGACAGACAAAGACAGGCACATGTAAAGCATGAAGACAAAGACAGGCACATGTAAAGCATGACAGACAAAGATAGGCACGTGTAAAGCATGACAGACAAAGGCAGGCACGTGTAAAGCATGACAGACAAAGGCAGGCACGTGTAAAGCATGACAGACAAAGGCAGGCACATGTAAAGCATGACAGACAAAGGCAGGCACGTGTAAAGCATGACAGACAAAGACAGGCACGTGTAAAGCATGACAGACAAAGACAGGCACATGTAAAGCATGACAGACAAAGATAGGCACGTGTAAAGCATGACAGACAAAGACATGCACATGTAAAGCATGACAGACATGCAGGCACATGTAAAGCATGACAGACAGACAGGCACATGTAAAGCATGGCAGATAAAGGCAGGTACATGTAAAGAATGACAAAGGCGGGCACATGTAAAGCATGACAAAGGCAGACACATGTAAAGCATGACAAAGGCAGGTACATGTAAAGCATGACAAAGGCGGGCACATGTAAAGCATGACAAAGACAGGCACATGTAAAGCATGACAAAGACAGGCACATGTAAAGCATGAAAACAAGGGCAGGCAATGTAAAGCATGACAAAGGCGGGCACATGTAAAGCATGAAAAGACAGGCACATGTAAAGCATGAAAACAAGGGCAGGTACATGTAAAGCATGAAAAGACAGGCACATGTAAAGCATGAAAAGACAGGCACATGTAAAGCATGAAGACAAAGAACGGCACATGTAAAGCATGATAAAGGCAGGCACATGTAAAGCATGAAAAGACAGGCACATGTAAAGCATGAAAAGACAGGCACATGTAAAGCATGAAGACAAAGAACGGCACATGTAAAACATGATAAGGGCAGGCACATGTAAAGCATGACAAAGGCAGGCACATGTAAAGCATGACAGACAGGCATATGTAAAGCATGAAGGCAAAGACAGGCACATGTAAAGCATGACAAAGACAGGCACATGTAAAGCATGAAAACAAGGGCAGGCAATGTAAAGCATGACAAAGGCGGGCACATGTAAAGCATGAAAAGACAGGCACATGTAAAGCATGAAAACAAGGGCAGGTACATGTAAAGCATGACAAAGACAAGCACATGTAAAGCATGAAAAGACAGGCACATGTAAAGCATGAAGACAAAGAACGGCACATGTAAAGCATGATAAAGGCAGGCACATGTAAAGCATGAAAAGACAGGCACATGTAAAGCATGAAAAGACAGGCACATGTAAAGCATGAAGACAAAGAACGGCACATGTAAAACATGATAAGGGCAGGCACATGTAAAGCATGACAAAGGCAGGCACATGTAAAGCATGACAGACAGGCATATGTAAAGCATGAAGGCAAAGGCAGGCACATGTAAAGCATGACAAAGACAGGCACATGTAAAGCATGACAGACAGGCACATGTAAAGCATGAAAAGACAGGCACATGTAAAGCATGACAGACAGGCACATGTAAAGCATGACAAAGACAGGCACATGTAAAGCATGACAGACAGGCACATGTAAAGCATGAAAAGACAGGCACATGTAAAGCATGACAGACAGGCACATGTAAAGCATGACAGACAGGCACATGTAAAGCATGACAGACAGGCACATGTAAAGCATGAAGACAAAGAACGGCACATGTAAAGCATGAAAAAGGCAGGCACATGTAAAGCACGACAAAGGCAGGTACATGTAAAGCATGAAAACAAGGGCAGGCACATGTAAAGCATGACAAAGGCAGGTACATGTAAAGCATGAAAACAAGGGCAGGCACATGTAAACCATGACAAAGGCAGGCACATGTAAAACATGACAGGCACATGTAAAGCATGAATACAAAGGCAGGCAATGTAAAGCATGACAAAGGCAGGTACATGTAAAGCATGACAAAGACAGGCACATGTAAAGCATGAAAACAAGGGCAGGCACATGTAAAGCATGAAGACAAGTGCAGGCACATGTAAAGCATGACAAAGACAGGCACATGTAAAGCATGACAAAGGCAGGCACATGTAAAGCATGACAAAGGCAGGCACATGTAAAACATGACAAAGACAGGCACATGTAAAGCATGAAGACAAAGGCAGGCACATGTAAAGCAAATACATGTCAACCCCTTTCGATAAGATCAAAAACAGTAATCACATATGAAAGAGTAGTAGTAGCAATAATGTATATATAATCATAATGATAATTATGAAAATAGCGCACACTCACAAAAAACATGTACATTACAAACTAAACCAAATCAACATTCAGACCAGAATACTGGAATACCATTGTGTTCAGTGATATCATTTGTGTACCGATGTGGCTGAAGTCTAATCCTGAGACGGGAACACTGAAGAGATGTGGCAAAAGAGCTGATTTTGATGTTTTCATGCGTTCCGTACTATTGATACTGTATCACTTGCTCTTTTAAATATGAAACATATCTGCTAAAGCATGCCGATGTCTTCTGTCACGTGCATGATAATCCAGCTCCTGCAGGAGTGGCCTGGGTTCTGTGGCCTGTGCAAGCATTTCTTTGGTGCTGACTTGGCACACAGGAGTTGTCCATTGCAATAACCCTTTGACTACCGCACCCTACCCACCAGCTGCAAAAACGTGATCCTTTGACTCTCTTCCTGAAGGAAGCTGCTGGACAGGGTGCGGGAGTCAAAGGGTTAATGCACCCTCACAGCATTCAACATTGTGGCTTCAGCACTGACCACACTTGGCCTGTTCAGAGTCCCCTTATCGTGCCATTTGCTGCTGAAGAGTGACCACAGTTTATGTGAAATCCCTGTCTGACGTGTTTCCTGTGCAGTTTTCAAGTCTTACAGCCATAGAAATGTCACTGTGAGAACGACTGCCTTCATCGTATACTTTAATCTCAATAGACCCATCATTTTGTTTTGTTTTATCACACGATAGATTTGTGGGAACAAATTGCCACATGACGTTGGCGTTACCAATTTATCTTTTGTTGATGCAAGTATATCTCCTCATCCACTCCGCAAGTCTGTCCAATATTTTATCCCTGGGTCTACCTGGTGCTTTTTTTACTCCCAGCTTTCCTGTTGTGACCAGGTGCTCAAATTTCTCTTGCTTCATAAAATGTCCTATAGATATTGTTTGTCTTCACTTAATCTTCTTCATTATATATTCTCTTTGTGTTTCCTTCTTTCAAGACTGTCTCATTCGTTTTCTTTGCTGACCATGGATTTCTTTACATTTTTCTTAGAAACTATATTTCAGTTATAATAGCTACCTGGCTGAACCTGTCTCTCAGTGAAAAAAGCTACTTACTGCGCAGCTTTCATCGGCGATCCGGCCGACTTCTTCAGCGCAACTGCTGGGTTGAAAACTGGCTTCAGTGCGCACCGCTGTGAGCGAACTCACGACAGTGCGACTGAATAAGTGAGGAGTACACCGATGGCAGGTTGTGTCAGCTCCGGTCACGGTTGAGGGTGGGGTTCCTTGCGGCGATGTAAACTGCCTCCTTTACTCCCCTCTGGAACCATCTTGCTTCTTTGTCGAGAACTTGCACATTGTCCTTTTCAAAGTGGTGTTGGGTGTGGGAGAGGACTCACGTTTGTGTTCTTTTAATCTTTTGTGCAAGTTGAGCTCAGTTTCGCCAATATAACTATGGTCACAGTCCTGGCAGTCTATCTTGTATATCACCCCTGATGTGTCCAATTTGTCTGTTATGTCTTTGGGGTGGACTAACTGGCTTCTGATGGTGTTGGTGGGCTTGGCGTGTACACTGACTCCCAACTTCCTGATCTTCCTGCTGAGAGCCTCAGTGACGCCGCTGACGTATGGCATGGAGACGTGCCCTCTCGAAGGGGTTGGCCGTTCAGTGGAGGGGTGGGGTATGGTTTTCTTGCCCCCCGGAATATCCCAGGCCCACTTCTGGTATCCCAACACACTGAGTACTTTCTTGATGTACTGCACCTCTTCTTCTCTAGTGGTGTCGATAGAGCAGATGGTCTTCGCTCGGTGGGTGAGGGTGCGGATTACTCCAAGCTTGTGTTCCAGTGGCTGGTGACTGTCGAATTGTAAGTACTGGTCCATGAGGGTCGGCTTTCTATAGACGGAGAAGGCGAGGCCTATCTCCACCCGGGTGATGCGGGTATCCAACATCGCGATGCTGCCGTTCTCTTCTACCTCATAGGTGAACTTGATGGCAGGATGTTGGTTGTTGAGATGGTTCGTGAAGTCTTCTACCACCGATCTTTTCAGTACAGTCATAGTGTCGTCCATGTAGCGGCCCCAGTAGCGTGGAGGAGTGTGGAACGACGCCAAAGCTTTCTCCTCGAAATTTTCCATGAAGAGGTTGGTGACAATGGGACTCACGGGGGACCCCATGGCTGCACCCTCGGTCTGTTGGTAGAAGTGTCCTTCAAAGGTGAAGTAGGTGGTGTTGAGGTAGCAGGATAGCAGTTCACAGATGTGTTCCACTGGCAGGTTGGTGCGTTGCCGAAGGCTGTTGTCGATCTGTAACCTCCCCCTGATGATGTCAATGCTGTCCTTCACAGGGACACTGGTGAACAGGGCTGTGACGTCATAGGACACCAGAATCTCATCAGGTTGTGGTACAAACTTTGACAGCTTCTTCACCAGGTCTGCACTGTTTGCAATGGAATGTTCTGTCTTTCCTACCAAAGGCGAGAGGATGTCTGCAACGAAGTGGGCCGTCCCATACATCAGGGATCCTCTAGAGGCGACAATGGGATGGAGGGGTACATCTTTCTTGTGCACTTTGGGCAGTCCGTAGAACTTGGGCACATCAGTAGCTGAGGGGTACAATCTGCGGTACTGTTCTGAGGAGAGCTCTCCTGACTTCTGTAGGCCTTGTAGTAGTTTGGTCAGACGGTCAGTATACATGTACTTGCTGGTGGGATCTTTGCTCAGCTGTTGGTAGATCTTTTTGTCATCTAGCAGATTGTAAGCCTTCTCATAGTACCGCCCCTTGGGTAAGATGACTGTGGCACGGTCTTTGTCGGCTGGGAGAATCATGATGGAATCCTTCTTCCTCAATCCCTGTAATGCAAGTCTTTCATACCCTGGAAATGTTGGATTTGGGGGGTTTGCTCTGTTTGAGGATATTCACACACTCTGATCGTGTGTGGCCTCTTCTGTTTGAGGACCAATATATTTCAGTTGCTTCAGTTTTGTTCTGACTTTGCTCTTGATTGTCCACGCTTTGCACCCGTGCAACAGTATTGGTTCTGCATAGCACTGAAAACTCTTCCTGATGTCAGTTGATGGCATTTGTTGGTAAGAACGCTTTTCGTTTTCTTGATTGCCATTTTAGCTTGGCCCATTCTGCTGTATATTTCTGATGTGCATTTGTTATCTGGTGAGATGACTGTTCCCAGATATTTAGACTTATCAACCTGTCTCAATGTTGTTATTTTACATGAGGTGATTTTTTTTAACTGATTACCATGACTTCAGTCTTCTTACTATTTAGCTCTAGTCCTTTATTTTTGCTGTCTGTTTCCATCATATTCACAAGATTTTGTATGTCTTTTTCATTTGCTTCAATTACAACGATGTCCTCTGCATAATGAAGACTGTTTTTAAATTTTCCACCAATCTTTATCCCAGGGCACACTGTCATAAGTCTGAATGACGTCACGACAGCCTCATGAACAGGATGCTGCTTTTCTCCATTAAAAGTCCGGGTTAAAAAAAAAAAAAGTTTGGCTTCCAAGTCACCTTATATGCAGAACCGTGAAGCCTAAAGCCCCATTATACACACACCCACATGACATCTAATACACACGTTAATTAAAGTGAAATCAAATGACATCCTGTACAGATGTCGGTATTCGGTGAGTTATGGAAATGCAAAAAAATATCCAGCATGTAATCCCCCTTTCCCTCCCCCAGCTAAAAAAGTGTGTAACTGCCTTCATGGCGAGGTAACACAATATGCAGCCCATACAGTGACATAACGCCCACACGGTATGGCGAGTTAACACAATATGCAGCCCACACAGTGACATAACGCCTACAGGGTATGGCGAGGTGACACAATATGCAGCCTATACAGTGACATAACGCCTACAGGGTATGGCGAGGTAACACAATATACAGCCTATACAGTGACATAACGCCTACAGGGTATGGCGAGTTAACACAATATACAGCCTATACAGTGACATAACGCCTACAGGGTATGGCGAGGTAACACAATATGCAGCCTATACAGTGACATAACGCCTACAGGGTATGGCGAGGTAACACAATATACAGCCTATACAGTGACATAACGCCTACAGGGTTATGGCGAGGTAACACAATATGCAGCCCACACAGTGACATACGCCACAGGTATGCGAGGTGACAATATACAGCCACACGTGAATAACGCTACAGGGTATGGCGGGTGACACATATGCAGCCTATACAGTGACATAACGCCTACACGGTATAGCGAGGTAACACATATACAGCCTATACAGTGACATAACGCCTACAGGGTATGGCGAGGTAACACAATATCAGCTATACAGTGACATAACGCCTACAGGGTATGGCGAGGTGACACAATATCAGCCTACACAGTGACAACGCCTACAGGGTATAGCGAGGTGACACAATATACAGCCTATACAGTGACATAACGCCTACAGGGTATGCGAGGTAACACAATATACAGCCACACAGTGACATAACGCCTACAGGGTTAGCGAGGTGACACAATATACAGCCTATACAGTGACATAACGCCTACAGGGTATGGCGAGTTAACACAATATACAGCCTATACAGTGACATAACGCCTACAGGGTATGGCGAGGTGACACAATATACAGCCTATACAGTGACATAACGCCTACAGGGTATGGCGAGGTGACACAATATACAGCCTATACAGTGACAAACGCCTACAGGGTATGCGAGGTGACACAATATACAGCCTATACAGTGACATAACGCCTACAGGGTATAGCGAGGTACACAATATACAGCCTATACAGTGACATAACGCCTACAGGGTATGGCGAGGTGACACAATATGCAGCCCACACAGTGACATAACGCCTACAGGGTATGAGCCAAACCAGTGCTACTCGATCCGAGAAGTACGCTGGTTGCAACACAAGAGATGACAAGTAGACAAGTAGACAGAGCAGCTGGGAGAGGAAGAGAGAGGACGGGGTGAGGGAAGACAAGAGACAGACGTGGTGGGAGAGACAGAGGACAGACGGGTGGGAGAGGAAGACAGAAGAAGAGACAGGGTGGAGAGGAAGACAGAGAGACAGGACATGTGGGAGAGGAAGACAGAGAGACAGAGACATGTGGAGAGAGACAGACAGACAGAGACATGGTGGGAGAGGAAGACAGACGGACAGAGACATGGTGGGAGAGGAAGACAGAACAGAGACATGTGGGAGAGGAAGACAGACAGACAGAGACATGGTGGGAGAGGAAGACAGACGACAGAGACATGGTGGGAGGGAAGAGAAGACAGAGAGACATGGTGGGAGAGGAGACAGAAGACAGAGACATGGTGGAGAGAGAAGACAGACAGACAGAGACATGGTGGGAAGGAAGACAGACGAGACATGGGGGAGAGGAAGACAAGAGACAGAGAATGTGGAGAGGAGACGACAGACAGAGACATGGTGGGAGAGAGACAGACAGAAGAGACATGGTGGGAGGGAAGACAGACAGACAGAGACATGGTGGAGAGGGAAGACAGAAGACAGAGACATGGTGGGAGAGGAAGACAGAGAAGACAGAGAGACATGGTGGGAGAGGAAGACAGACAGACAGAGACATGGTGGGAGAGGAAGACAGACGAGACAGAGACATGGTGGGAGAGGAAGACAGACAGGAGACATGGTGGGAGAGGAAGACAGACAGAGACATGGTGGGAGAGGAAGACAGAAGACAGAGACATGGTGGGAGGGAAGACAGACAGACAGAGACATGGTGGGAGAGGAAGACAGACAGACAGAGACATGGTGGGAAGGAAGACAGACGAAAGAGACATGGTGGGAGAGGAAGACAGACAGACAGAGACATGGTGGGAGAGGAAGACAGAAGAGACATGGTGGAGAGGAAGACAGACAGACAGTGGAGGAACAGAAGGACATGGGAGAGGAAGAAGACAGAGAGAGACATGGTGGGAGAGGAAGAAGACAGACAGAGACAGGGTGGGAGAGGAAGACAGACAGAGACATGTGGGAGAGGAAGAAGACAGAGAGAGACATGGTGGGAGAGGAAGATAGACAGACAGAGACAGGGTGGGAGAGGAAGGCAGAGAGAGACAGGGTGGGTAGAGGAAGACAGAGAGAGACGGGATGGGAGAGGAAGACAGACAGAGACATGGTGGGAGAGAAGACAGAGAGAGACATGGTGGGAGAGGAAGACAGAGAGACAGAGACATGGTGGGAGAGGAAGACAGACAGACAGAGACATGGTGGAGAGGAAGACAGACAGACAGGGTGGAAGAGGAAGACCGAGACAGACATGGTGGGAGAGGAAGACAGAGACAGAGAGAGACAGGGTGGGAAGGAAGACAGAGACAGACAGGGTAGGAGAGACAGAGACAAACGGGGTTGTAGAGGAAGACAGAGACAGACAGGGTAGGGAGACAGAGACAGACGGGTTGTAGAGGAAGACAGAGACAGACGGGTGTAGAGGAAGACAGAGACAGACGGGTGGAGAGAAGACAGACAGACGGTGTGAGAGGAAGACAAGAGAGAGACGGGGTTGGAGAGGAAGACAGAGACAGACGGGTGGAGAGAAGACAGAGACAGACGGGGTTGAGAGAAGACAGAACAGACGGGTGGAGGGAGACAGAGACAGGCGGGGTTGTAGAGGAAGACAGAGACAGACGGGGGGGAGAGGAAGACAGAGACAGACGGGTTGTAGAGGAAGACAGAGACAGACGGGGTTGTAGAGGGAAGACAGAGACAGACGGGGTTGTAGAGGAAGACAGAGACAGACGGGGTGTGTAGAGGAAGACAGGAGACAGACAGGGGTGGGAGAGGAAGACAGGGGACAGACGGGTGGGAGAGGAAGACAGAGACAGACAGAGTGGGAGAGGAAGACAGAGACAGACGGGGTTGTAGGGGAAGACAGAGACAGACGGGGTTGTAGAGGAAGACAGAGACAGACGGGGTTGTAGAGGAAGACAGACAGACGGGGTGGGAGAGGAAGACAGAGACAGACAGGGGGTGGGAAGAAGAGACAGACGGTGAGGAAGACAGAGACAGACGGGGTTGTAGAGGAAGACAGAGACAGACGGGGTGTAGAGGAAGACAGAGACAGACGGGGTGGGAAGGAAGACAGAGACAGACGGGGTGGGAGAGGAAGACAGAGACAGACGGGTGTAGAGGAAGACAGAGACAGACGGGGTTGTAGAGGAAGACAGAGACAGACGGGGTGGGAGAGGAAGACAGAGACAGACAGGGTGGGGAGAGACAGAGACAGGCGGGGTTGTGAGGAAGCAGGACAGACGGGTGGGAAGAAGACAGAGACGACAGGGTTGTAGAGGAAGACAGAGACAGACGGGGTTGTAGAGAAGACAGGAAGACGGGTGGAAGGAAGACAGAGACGACGGGGTTGTAGAGGAAGACAGAGACAGACGGGGTTGTAGAGGAAGACAGAGACAGACGGGGTTGTAGAGGAAGATAGGGACAGACGGGGTGGGAGAGGAAGACAGAGACAGACGGGGTAGGAGAGACAGAGACAGACGGGGTGGGATAGGAAGACAGAGACAGACGGTGTTGTAGAGGAAGACAGGGACAGACGGGGTGGTGGGAGAGGAAGACAGAGACAGACGGGGTGGGAGAGGAAGACAGAGACGACGGGGTTGTAGAGGAAGACAGGGACAGACGGGGTGGGAGAGGAAGACAGAGACAGACGGGGTTGTAGAGGAAGACAGAGACAGACGGGGTGGGAGAGGAAGACAGAGACAGACGAGGTTGTAGAGGAAGACAGAGACAGACGGGGTTGTAGAGGAAGACAGAGACAGACAGGGTGGGAGAGGAAGACAGAGACAGACGGGGTGGGAAGGAAGACAGAGACAGACGGGGTTGTAGAGGAAGACAGAGACAGACGGGGTGGGATAGGAAGACAGAGACAGACGGGGTTGTAGAGGAAGACAGAGACAGACGGGGTGGGAGAGGAAGACAGAGAAGAAGAAAACAAGAAAAAACAAACAAGCAGACGCAAAATCAGATGAATAAGTGCGCACAACAAACTTTAAAACTTTATTTTCCAACGGAATAGATACAAACACACGCTGGCCAACTTCCATAATTATCTACCGTACTTTGCATCACAATCGACCAGCAGCAGCAAGACAACACAAAAACACCATGAAAGATAAACCCCAGACAACACAAAACAAAAACCCAAATCACGACACAAACAAATGTAACAACGAACAACCACCAGGAATGTAGAGAAAACCACAGAAAAAAAAAGGGGGGGGAAAACCAGAAAACGCCATCTGTAAACAACAATAAAGGAGGAGAGTGACAAAGAAGCAAACAAGGACAACAACTAGATAAAAAAAAAGGACAGCAACAAGGACAACAACTAGATAAAAAAAAAAGGACAGCAACAAGGACAACAACTAGATAAAAAAAAAGGACAGCAACAAGGACAACAACTAGATTTTAAAAAAAAACAGCAACAAAGACAACAACTAGATAAAAAAAAAAGGACAGCAACAAGGACAACAACTAGATAAAAAAAAAAAAAACAGCAACAAGGACAACAACTAGATAAAAAAAAAAAAACAGCAACAAGGACAACAACTAGATAAAAAAAAAAAAAAACAGCAACAAGACAACAACATAGATAAAAAAAAAAAAACAGCAACAAAGAAAAAACTAGATAAAAAAAAAACAGCAACAAAGACAACAACAATAAAAAAAAAAAAACAGCAACAAAGACAACAACTAGATAAAAAAAAAGAACAGCAACAAGGACAACAACTAGATAAAAAAAAAAGAACAGCAACAAGGACAACAACTAGATAAAAAAAAAAACAGCAACAAGGACAACAACTAGATAAAAAAAAAAAACAAGCAACAAAGACAACAACTAGAAAAAAAAAAACAGCAACAAGACAACAACTAGATAAAAAAAAACAGCAACAAGGACAACAACTAGATAAAAAAAAAAGACAGCAACAAGACAAAATAGATAAAAAAAAAACAGACAAGACAACAATAATAAAAAAAAAAAAGACACAACAAGACAAAAACAGAAAAAAAAAGAAAAAACAACAAGGAACAACAACTAGATAAAAAAAAAAACAGCAACAAGGAAACAACTAGATAAAAAAAAAAAACAGCAACAAAGACAACAACTAGATAAAAAAAAAAACAGCAACAAAGACAACAACTAGATAAAAAAAAAAACAAGAACAGACAACAATAGATAAAAAAAAAAACAAGAACAAACAACAACTAGATAAAAAAAAAAAGAACAGCAACAAGAACAATGAAAAAGACAGCAACAGAAAAAAAAACAACAAAACAGCAACAAGGACAACAACTAGATAAAAAAAAAACAGCAACAAGGACAACAACTAGATAAAAAAAAAGAACAGCAACAAGGACAACAACTAGATAAAAAAAAAACAGCAACAAAGACAACAACTAGATAAAAAAAAAGGACAGCAACAAGGACAACAACTATATTAAAAAAAAAAAGAACAGCAACAAGGACAACAACTAGATAAAAAAAAAAACAGCAACAAGGACAACAACTAGATAAAAAAAACAGCAACAAAGACAACAACTAGATAAAAAAAAAACAGCAACAAGGACAACAACTAGATAAAAAAAAAGAACAGCAACAAGGACAACAACTAGATAAAAAAAAAGAACAGCAACAAGGACAACAACTAGATAAAAAAAAAACAGCAACAAGGACAACAACTAGATAAAAAAAAAGAACAGCAACAAAGACAACAACTAGATAAAAAAAAAACAGCAACAAGGACAACAACTAGATAAAAATAAAAACAGCAACAAGGACAACAACTAGATAAAAAAAAAAAACAGCAACAAGAACAACAACTAGATAAAAAAAAAAGAACAGCAACAAAGACAACAACTAGATAAAAAAAAAGCAGCAACAAGAACAACAACTAGATAAAAAAAAAACAGCAACAAGGACAACAACTAGATAAAAAAAAAAAACAGCAACAAAGACAACAACTAGATAAAAAAAAAAAAGAACAGCAACAAAGACAACAACTAGATAAAAAAAAAAAACAGCAACAAGAACAACAACTAGATAAAAAAAAAAAAACAGCAACAAGGACAACAACTAGATAAAAAAAAAAAAACAGCAACAAAGACAACAACTAGATAAAAAAAAAAAAGAACAGCAACAAAGACAACAACTAGATAAAAAAAAAACAGCAACAAGAACAACAACTAGATAAAAAAAAAGAACAGCAACAAGGACAACAACTAGATAAAAAAAAAGAACAGCAACAAAGACAACAACTAGATAAAAAAAAAACAGCAACAAAGACAACAACTAGATAAAAAAAAAAACAGCAACAAGGACAACAACTAGATAAAAAAAAAGAACAGCAACAAGGACAACAACTAGATAAAAAAAAAGAACAGCAACAAGGACAACAACTAGATAAAAAAAAACAGCAACAAGGACAACAACTAGATAAAAAAAAAAGAACAGCAACAAGGACAACAACTAGATAAAAAAAAAAAACAGCAACAAAGACAACAACTAGATAAAAAAAAAAAGGACAGCAACAAGGACAACAACTAGATAAAAAAAAAAGAACAGCAACAAGGACAACAACTAGATAAAAAAAAAACAGCAACAAAGACAACAACTAGATAAAAAAAAAAACAGCAACAAAGACAACAACTAGATTAAAAAAAACAGCAACAAGGACAACAACTAGATAAAAAAAAAGAACAGCAACAAGGACAACAACTAGATAAAAAAAAGAACAGCAACAAGGACAACAACTAGATAAAAAAAAAAACAGCAACAAGGACAACAACTAGATAAAAAAAAGAACAGCAACAAAGACAACAACTAGATAAAAAAAAAAACAGCAACAAGGACAACAACTAGATAAAAATAAAAACAGCAACAAGGACAACAACTAGATAAAAAAAAAAACAGCAACAAGAACAACAACTAGATAAAAAAAAAAAGAACAGCAACAAAGACAACAACTAGATAAAAAAAAAAACAGCAACAAGAACAACAACTAGATAAAAAAAAAAACAGCAACAAGGACAACAACTAGATAAAAAAAAAAAAACAGCAACAAAGACAACAACTAGATAAAAAAAAAAAAAGAACAGCAACAAAGACAACAACTAGATAAAAAAAAAACAGCAACAAGAACAACAACTAGATAAAAAAAAAAAAACAGCAACAAGGACAACAACTAGATAAAAAAAAAAAACAGCAACAAAGACAACAACTAGATAAAAAAAAAAAAGAACAGCAACAAAGACAACAACTAGATAAAAAAAAAACAGCAACAAGAACAACAACTAGATAAAAAAAAAAAGAACAGCAACAAAGACAACAACTAGATAAAAAAAAAAAAAGGACAGCAACAAGAACAACAACTAGATAAAAAAAAAACAGCAACAAGAACAACAACTAGATAAAAAAAAAGGACAGCAACAAAGACAACAACTAGATAAAAAAAAAAAAAGGACAGCAACAAGAACAACAACTAGATAAAAAAAAAAAACAGC
This sequence comes from Monoplex corrugatus, assembly GCA_030674185.1. NCBI lineage: Eukaryota > Metazoa > Mollusca > Gastropoda > Littorinimorpha > Ranellidae > Monoplex > Monoplex corrugatus. Next base: position 84,041,565 of record JAPXFY010000015.1, read on the forward strand.
AACAAAGACAACAACTAGATAAAAAAAAAAGAACAGCAACAAAGACAACAACTAGATAAAAAAAAAAAAAGGACAGCAACAAGAACAACAACTAGATAAAAAAAAAAAACAGCAACAAAGACAACAACTAGATAAAAAAAAAAAACAGCAACAAAGACAACAACTAGATAAAAAAAAAAAGAACAGCAACAAAGACAACAACTAGATAAAAAAAAAAAAGGACAGCAACAAGAACAACAACTAGATAAAAAAAAAAAACAGCAACAAAGACAACAACTAGATAACAAAAAAAACAGCAACAAGGACAACATGAAGAAGAAGAGCGGAAACAAAGGCAAAACAAAGAAAAAGTAAATAACAACAACAAAAACAACAGAAAGAATTAAAAGTCACGAACACTATCTACAGGAAAAACTCAAGAGCACGGACAAAAGATAAAGAAAAACGTTGAGAACAACATGAAGAAAGCCAACAACAAAATAAAACGGAACAGGGCGGTAAAATAACCAACCGAAAACAAAAACATGAAAAGAAAAAACGAAACACAGTCCCCAAGAACAGAAAAACAAATGAGACTAGAAGAGGGGACTAAAGAAAACGAAACAAGACAAGAAATACAAGACCAGAAAAATAAAGCCAAGAAGGACAAGTAAACAAAGAACTTGAACAGGAAGAAAAGCGTCCATATCTACCTCCTCCAAACATATTTTTAAAAAAAAAAGGGGGGGGAGGGAGGAGAAACAAAACAAAACAACTAGAACAACAACAACAACAACAAACATAGCAAAAGCAAAGACGGCAAAAAGCCAAAACAAAACAAAAAGGGTGAACAAGAGCAACAAGAGGACCTGGTAAACGAAGAAAATTGTAGAATGACTGACAACAGCACCAAGAATAGGAGAATAGGAACGGCACCAACAAAGCCAAAGAACAAAATTGAAAACAGAACAACAGGAAGGTCAACAAGGAGATGGAGAGGAACAAGTATAAAAAGAACAAATGTACCAGAACAGCAAAAACATCATCAACGAGACCAACAGTATCAACCAATGCCCCACAGTTAACAACAATATGAGCGTCAACATGAACAGAAATAAGAAAAGACCACAAAGCAGAACAAAAAAGAAACGCACAAACAACAACAACAAGAGCAACAAGAAGCAGAAAGAAACAACTTTAAAAAAGACACCAAATTCAACGAGAATTAAAAGAGAAATAACTACAGAAAAAAAAAAAAAAAAACATGAGTAGAAGAACAAAAACACTAGCAGCAAGAAACTAAGAACAATTTCAACAGATGCCACAACTAAAGCACCAAGAGCACAAACAAGAACAAAAATCGAAATACACACAGCAGAATAAAAACAACTAGACAAAAGTAACCAACTTTGAACAGCAATAAACAAATAAGAATGGCAAAAACAGAAACAAAGAAAGCAATTCAACAACAACAAATAAAAGAAGAAGAATGCAAACAAAACAACCACAAAATCAACAACAACAACAAAAGAAGAATTCAAACAAAATACTACAAAATCAACAAAAAAGAAGAAGAATTCAAACAAAACAAGAACTAAAAAAGAAAAAAAAATAGAACAAGATGAAGAAATACGAACACCAAAGTAAAGCAGAATATGAAAAAAAAAAAAAAAAGAAAAGAAAAGAAAAGCAGGAAAATAGAAAAGACAAACAAAGAAAAGCAGGAAAATAGAAAAGATAAACAAAGAAAAGCAGGAAAATAGAA
>JAPXFY010000015.1:84048308-84050808 GCA_030674185.1 Monoplex corrugatus
AGGGGGCAGGTGACATCATACAGTTGTGTCAGTCTTACCACATAATACAGGTGACATCACTACAGTTGTGTCAGTCTTACCACATAATACAGGTGACATCACTACAGTTGTGTCAGTCTTACTACAGGGGGCAGGTGACATCACTACAGTTGTGTCAGTCTTACTACAGGGGGCAGGTGACATCATACAGTTGTGTCAGTCTTACCACATAATACAGGTGACATCATACAGTTGTGTCAGTCTTACCACATGATACAGGTGACATCACTACAGTTGTGACAGTCTTACCACATAATACAGGTGACATCACTACAGTTGTGACAGTCTTACCACATAATACAGGTGACATCACTACAGTTGTGTCAGTCTTACCACATAATACAGGTGACATCACTACAGTTTGTCAGTCTTACCACATAATACAGGTGACATCACTACAGTTGTGACAGTCTTACCACAGGGGGCAGGTGACATCACTACAGTTGTGTCAGTCTTACCACAGGGGGCAGGTGACATCACTACAGTTGTGACAGTCTTACCACAGGGGGCAGGTGACATCACTACAGTTGTGTCAGTCTTACCACAGGGGGCAGGTGACATCATACAGTTGTGACAGTCTTACCACAGGGGGCAGGTGACATCACTACAGTTGTGTCAGTCTTACCACAGGGGGCAGGTGACATCACTACAGTTGTGTCAGTCTTACCACAGGGGGCAGGTGACATCACTACAGTTGTGACAGTCTTACCACAGGGGGCAGGTGACATCATACAGTTGTGTCAGTCTTACCACAGGGGGCAGGTGACATCATACAGTTGTGACAGTCTTACCACAGGGGGCAGGTGACATCACTACAGTTGTGTCAGTCTTACCACAGGGGGCAGGTGACATCATACAGTTGTGACAGTCTTACCACAGGGGGCAGGTGACATCACTACAGTTGTGTCAGTCTTACCACAGGGGGCAGGTTGATGAAGATGTCAGTTTGACCTTGTGGTTCATGTGGGCATCGACCTGGTTGTGGCCAATGTGGAGTCTAATCAAGATCACTGGCTGCTCCCTGGACAGAAAATGGTGGTCGTCCTTTTCTGTCTGCAGCTTATGGAGTTATCTGGTATGCTCCCTTTGTTGCTGTGTTTGGCGTTGTTGTCTGGTGGTCTTCCTATACTCCTCTACTGTCAAGGTCATTTTGACGTTTTGTTTCCTGGTAGCTCATGATGGGGGGGGGGGGGGGGGGATACTATTGATGACTGCTGTTCTGGTTCCTCTGACATGTGGAAGGCTTGGAGACTGTCGCCCTCAGGGCCTGAAGAACAGAGAAGGCCTCTGAAAGGAAGAACACGTGACAGTGTATGTCATCCTGCATTATTTATCATGAAGACCGCTTGCATGAGCCCTGTCTGTATTCGGTACCTGTTGCTGTGTTTGCCAGTGGAAAGACAGACAGTTGTGGTGTGAGTCCCTAGAAAGTGGGTGTGATGTTGGATCCCCTGTTGGTCACAACATTGGTGGCTGACACATCAGTGGATGTTGGATCCCTGTTGGTCACAACATTGGTGGCTGACACATCAGTGGATGTTGGATCCCTGTTGGTCAAAACATTGGTGGCTGACACATCAGTGGATGTTGGATCCCTGTTGGTCACAACACTGGTGGCTGACCCATCAGTGCATGTTGGATCCCTGCTGGTCACAACATTGGTGGCTGACCCATCAGTGCATGTTGGATCCCTGCTGGTCACAACACTGGTGGCTGACCCATCAGTGCATGTTGGATCCCTGTTGGTCACAACATTGGTGGCTGACCCATCAGTGCATGTTGGATCCCTGTTGGTCATAACATTGGTGGCTGACCCATCAGTGGATGTTGGATCCCTGGAAAGGGGACAAGTGGGAGGGGAAGTGGTCCTCGGAAGAAAGTAAACAAGGAGTGGGGAACTTGGAAGAAAACAAAGGGAGGAAACACAGGATGGAGAACCATCGATTGACAATCTGGGGTAACCAAAGGGAAGACTGTCTGGGGTAACCAGAAGGAAGACTCTATGGGGTTAACCAAAGGGAAGACTGTCTGGGGTAACCAGAAGGAAGACTCTATGGGATTAACCAAAGGGAAGACTGTCTGGGGTAACCAGAAGGAAGACTCTATGGGGTAACCAAAGGGAAGACTGTCTGGGGTAACCAGAAGGAAGACTCTATGGGGTTAACCAAAGGGAAGACTGTCTGGGGTAACCAGAAGGAAGACTCTATGGGGTTAACCAAAGGGAAGACTGTCTGGGGTAACCAGAAGGAAGACTCTATGGGGTTAACCAAAGGGAAGACTGTCTGGGGTAACCAGAAGGAAGACTCTATGGGGTTAACCAAAGGGAAGACTGTCTGGGGTAACCAGAAGGAAGACTCTATGGGGTTAACCAAAAGGAAGACTGTGGGGTAACAAAGGGAAGACTGTGGGGTAACAAAGGGAAGACTGTGGGGTAACAAAGGGAAGACTGTGGGGTAACAAA
>JAPXFY010000015.1:84055808-84085808 GCA_030674185.1 Monoplex corrugatus
ACTACAGGAGATGGAGGAAGTTCACACCATCACAGTAGGGACTACAGGAGATGGAGGAAGTTCACACCATCACAGTAGGGACTGGAGGAGATGGAGGAAGTTCACACCATCACAGTAGGGACTACAGGAGATGGAGGAAGTTCACACCATCACAGTAGGGACTGGAGGAGATGGAGGAAGTTCACACCATCACAGTAGGGACTACAGGAGATGGAGGAAGTTCACACCATCACAGTAGGGACTACAGGAGGTGGAGGAAGTTCACACCATCACAGTAGTGACTGGAGGAGATGGAGGAAGTTCACACCATCACAGTAGAGACTGGAGGAGGTGGAGGAAGTTCACACCATCACATAGAGACTGGAGAGATGGAGGAAGTTCACAACCACACAGTAGAGACTGAGGAGAGGAGAAGTTCACACCATCACAGTAGACTGAGAGTGGAGAAGTCACACCATACATAGAGGAGGAGAGAGAAGTTCACAATCAAACGGATGGAATCCACCATCACAGTAGGACTGGAGGAGGAGAGTTCACCATACAAGGACAGAGTGGAGGACAACCACACGGATGAGTACCATCACAGTAGGGACGGGAGGGACCCACAACATAAGTTCACCACACAGTAGGATGGAGAAGGATCAACATCACAGTAGGATGGAGGAGTGGAGGAAGTTCACACCTACAGTAGGATGGAGGAGTGGAGGAAGTACCATCAAACAAGAAGTCCACTCACAAGGGATGAGAGTGAGGAGTACCCATCAACATAAAGTTCACACATCACAGTAGGACGAGAATGGAGGAGTACCCATCCAAGAGACGGAGGAATGGAAGTTCACACATCACATAGGATGGAGAGTGGAGGAAGTACCATCACAAACAGATAAGTTCACACATCACAGTAGGATGGAGAGTGGAGGAATACCCATCAACATAGAGTTCACACATCACAGTAGGAGGAGAGAGGAGGAAGACCATAGAAGGGAGAGTTCACACCATCACAGTAGGGACTGGAGGAGATGGAGGAAGTTCACACCATCACAGTAGGGACTGGAGGGTGAGAAGTTCACACCATCAAGTAGGACTGGAGGAGATGGAGGAAGTTCACACCATCACAGTAGACTGGAGGAGTGGGAAGTTCACAACCATCACAGGTAGGGACTGGAGGAGTGGGGAAGTTCCCACACCATCACAGTAGGGACTGGAGGAGATGGAGGAAGTTCACACCATCACAGTAGGGACTGAGGAGATGGAGGAAGTTCACACCATCACAGTAGGGACTGGAGGAGATGGAGGAAGTTCACACCATCACAGTAGGGACTGAGGAGATGGAGGAAGTCACACCATCACAGTAGGGACTTGGGAGGAGATGGAGGAAGTTCACACCATCACAGTAGGGACTGGAGGAGATGGAGGAAGTTCACACCATCACAGTAGGGACTGGAGGAGATGGAGGAATTCACACCATCACAGTAGGGACTGGAGGAGATGGAGGAAGTTCACACCATCACAGTAGGACTGGAGAGATGGAGGAAGTTCACACCATCACAGTAGGACTGGAGGAGATGGGGAAGTTCACACCATCACAGTAGGGACTGGAGGAGATGGAGGAAGTTCACACCATCACATAGTAAGGGAGTTCAACACAGTAGGACGGAGAATGGAGGAAGTTCACACCATCACAGTAGGGACTGGAGGAGTGGAGGAAGTTCACACCATCACAGTAGGGACTGGAGAGATGGAGGAAGTTCACACCATACCAGAGGACTGAGGTGGAAGTTCACACCATCACAGTAGGGACTGGAGGAGATGGAGGAAGCCATCACATAGTTCACACCATCACAGTAGGGACTGGAGAGATGGAGGAAGTTCACACCCATCACAGTAGGGACTGGAGAGAGTGGAGGAAGTTCACACCATCACAGTAGGGACTGGAGAGTGGAGGAAGTTCACCCATCAAACGAATGAAGTTCACACCATCACAGTAGGGACTGGAGGAGATGGAGGAAGTTCACACCATCACATAGTGGACTGGAGAGGATGGAGGAAGTCACATCACACCATCACAGTAGGGACTGGAGGAGATGGAGGAAGTTCACACAATCACAGTAGAGGACTGGAGGAGATGGAGGAAGTTCACAACCATCACAGTAGAGGGACTGGAGGAGATGGAGGAAGTTCACACCATCACAGTAGGGACTGAGGAGATGGAGGAAGTTCACACCATCACAGTAGGGACTGGAGGAGATGGAGGAAGTTCACACCATCACAAGTAGGGACTGAGGAGATGGAGGAAGTTCACACCATCACAGTAGGGACTGGAGGAGATGGAGGAAGTTCACACCATCACAGTAAGGGACTGGAGGAGATGGAGGAAGTTCACACCATCACAGTAGGGACTGGAGGAGATGGAGGAAGTTCACACCATCACAGTAGGGACTGGAGGAGATGGAGGAAGTTCACACCATCACAGTAGGAGACTGGAGGAGATGGAGGAAGTTCACACCAATCACAGTAGACTGGAGGAGATGGGGGGGGGGGGGGGGGGGGGGGGGGGGGGGGGGGGGGGGGGGGGGGGGGGGGGGGGGGGGGGGGGAGGAGAGGAAGTTCACACCATCACAGTAGTTGGACATAGGAGGAAGGAGGAAGTTCACACCATCACAGTAGGGACTTGGAGGAGATGGAGGAAGGGATTCACACCATCAACAGTAGGGACTGGAGGGATGGAGGAAGTTCACACACCATCACAGTAGGGACTGGAGGAGATGGAGGAAGTTCACACCATCAACAGTAAGTAGACTGGAGGTAGATGGAGGAAGTTCACACCATCACATAGGGACGGAGGAGATGGAGGAAGTTCACACCATCACAGTAGGGAACTGGAGGAGGATGGAGGAAGTTCACACCATCACAGTAGAGGACTGGAGGAGATGGAGGAAGTTCACACCATCACAAGTAGGGACTGGAGGAGATGGAGGAAGTTCACACACCATCACAGTAGGAAGACTGGAGGAGAATGGGAGGAATGTTCACACCATCACAGTAGGGACTTGGAGGAGATGGAGGAAGTTCACACCATCACAGTAGGGACTGGAGGAGTGGAGGAAGTTCACACCATCACAGTTAGGGACTGGAGGAGATGGAGGAAGTTCACACCATCACAGTAGTAGGACTGGAGAGTGGGGAAGTTCACACCATCACATAGACTGAGGATGGAGAAGTTCACACCATCACAGTTAGGACTGGAGGAGATGGAGGAAGTCACACCATCACAGTGTAGGCTGAAGATTGGAGAATTCACACTCATGAGATAGGGATAGATAGTTACCCTTCTTGTAGTACTGTGGTTGAGAGTTCATAAGTGTAGTGGTGAGGTGGTAGTTGTAGTAGTGGAGTGGTGTGTAGTGTGGGTGAGGGTCCCCCAGTAGGCTGGAGAGTGGGCCTGGGGCTGAGATGAGGTCCTGTGGGCTGTGTCGCTCGTGGCTGTGGAGTTGTGTGAGGTGGTGTGTGTTGATGGTGGAGGTTATGTAGTGTGGTGGGGTTGTGGATGTGGTGGAATTAGACTCCAGTGGACTGAGTGAGAAATGCATGTAGTGTGTGTGGTGTGTGGTGTGAGTGAATGTGTCTTCAGTGTGGTGGGGTGGGGTGTTTGTGTGTGGTGGTGTGTGGGTGTTGGTCGTGGTGGTATGATCGGGTTAGACATGTGTACTGGGTGAGTACACTCTTGTGGTGTGTGGCCTGGATCGAATTCACACTTCAGTGCTTTCCTGAACGATCTGTGTTTTGGACCCAAACCAAACAAACATACAAACAAACAAAACAAAACAACAACAACAACAACAACAAACGAAAACAAACAAACAAACTAACAAAACAAAACAAAAAACACCCAGAAAGGCATGCGAAAATCTTGCTGAAACATTTTTGTTACGCTTACAGTCACACAGATAGACAGACACCTCACTGTGGTCAACATGAAACAATCTCCCTTCCAGCAGTTGTATCATGCAACTCATAACTACAGTGTCTGAATTCATGCTGTCTAAATGAAGTTTAATAATACGTAGTAACAATGATGATAATAAGAACAACAACAATGATAATGATAATGACGATGACGACGATGATGATGATAATGATAATGATGATACTATTAACAACAACATAAACATAAACAAAAACAAAAACACAAACAAAAACAACAACAACAACAGACAAAAGAACAACAACAAACAACAATAACAATAATAACAATAATGATAACTGTACACGTAACACAACTTAAAAATACTAGTGGACAGTAATCACCGGGTCCGTCTTCGAGTCCGTTTTTTTTTTCTTTCCTGATTCTGCTTCACCGTCTCCCCCCCCCCCCCCCTATCTATCCTAGGCTAATAATAGTCACAAGATTACTGATTACTGCTCTTTTTCTCTTTCTTCTTATTATCTTTAATGGGCCTCGGCTGTATGGAGGTACATAAAACACATGTTTTTTTCTTTATGAACCAAAAACATATAAAAATAGAATCAGAACGCATCTTTAATGTGACAAAACAAGACAGGCGCAACTTTTTGGCCAACTGACCCTTTGTCAAACGTGTACAAAGGACAACAAAGAATAAATGCACAAAACAATGGAAAAAAAATTCGGTGATCAGTTTTTATGGTGCTTCACATACCCTCCATTGGTCCTTTCATTTTTGTTTTTGTCTTTGACATTTTTCGTTTCTTCCTTTTCTTTGTCTTTTTTTCAGCAGTGCTTTTTGTCAGGTACAGCGGCGATACAATAATCATTGATGATCACATTTGTCTGTATGTTTGTCTACATGATGGACAAATGATATTTCTCTTAGTGTTTGATGCCTGTTTTGTGGTGTCTGGGACTTTTCCATGACCTAGTGTGTGATTCTGTGAATGAGTGAATGCTTGCTCCGCTAAAACAATATACAATCGTGTGATGCACATGTGGGAGAGAAATGAACATGTTACCGACAACTAAACTACACTGTGTTTTTCTGTTCTGTAACTTCGCTTTCTTTCTTTCTTTCTTTTTGTTGTTGTTGTCTTTTTCCTCTTCCTTTTGTTTTGTTTTGATGTAATCTAATCTGTTTTGAAATGTAAGTTTGTGCATGCGCTCATGTGTGATATGTGTTAAACTGTTGAAAACACCTGTCACAGACAATGCTATCAAGGCGAGATATATCTACAATGTGCTATTCTGTGTTGAATTCTCCTTCAAAGAGTGATTGCAAGGAAAAAGCAGATTGTGATTTTGTTATGATACTAATGCACGTTTTCTGATTTGATTAGTGGTTGAACGCTGCAAACAACAGTACAGCTTAAGAGGCCGGCAGAAAGACTTTTGGTTCTGCGCTTACTGTGGGCCCCAACAGCTCAGTTGGTTAAGCGTCCGCTTCACACGCGAGTAGTTGTGGGTTTGAACCTGGAACACGCGACATTAAAACTGGCTTCTCCTTGCCTATCTTGTCAGTTGTTCTGGTGGTGTCGGTAAAGGATTAGTCAAGTCCTCCCCTCCCCCCACTCCCTGTTCTGTTGAGTTTAACCCTTTGACTCCTGCATCCTGTCCACCAGCAACCTGCATTGTCAACCATGCAAGCAAAGCAAAAACTTAACACTTTGACTCCCTTACCCTATCCACCCTCTCTGCAGTCAAAGAGAGGGAGTCAAAGAGTTAAGTTTTTGCAGCTGGTGGATAGGGAGCGGGAGTCAGAGTTACAGTCCTACCACTCTCAGAGTATATGAGGACTAGCTGTAAGAACGTTGCTCAGAGTATAAGAGTACATGAGGACAAGCTGTAAGAATGTTGCTCCAAGAGTATATGAGAAACTATAGATGCTAAGAGAATGTTGCTGTTCCAAGAAGCCTTAAAACATTTTGGTGGCACAGTGAGATACCGATGCTATTGTGGGATTGTCTAGTTTGGATTACAATGGGGTGGTAAGCCTATTATACACATCCCCGTCTGCTGTATCACTTGAGGTGGGTGCTGACGTAAAACTGAACCAAATCAAACTGCACTTGATGTAATAGCAGATCAGGTTATTGGTCCCTGCACAGTTGATGGTGCTCTGATCACGTCCTCTGAGATGCTGCAATCTATAAATGAACCAAATATGAGTAAATGAATATCACCGACAAAATGATGATTTTGTTGTTTTTATTAAACTACGCTGTTAAAAAAAAAAAAAAAAAAGAAAGACTTCACGCTTGCATGCATGTCAACAGGCCTAACTCTAAATCTAGTATCAGAGTTTAGTGTATAACTATGTCGCGGCATTAGACTTGCGGTTTTGTTTTTGTTTGCATGTGTTCTCTTGTTGTAATACCTGGCATTCAACACGTAAGCCTCAAACTATTCTGAAAACGAAAAGACAGGAAATCCGGAAGGCACTGCAGAATAGGCGGCCGCGCGGCAGCTCTCCAGTCGAGCTGAACCTATCAAGTGGGCGTGTCACTTTGAATAAAAATAATGTGTTCTTGTTGACATTCCTACGGTGAAATAACGTCTGCATACATGTAATCAGTTCTTTGAAGAAAGAGAGTATGTATCATCTCTTGACCGAGGATGGTCCGACTTTCTGAGGCGGTAAATCGATCATTTGTGCTGCTCGTGACAAGGTCAAGAGAAGCCTGTGAAAAGAGCGATTGTCTCGCCATTTTCTGTGGCTGGCACAGTCACGGAAGTGAAGATAGGCAGCGCCCCTAAGCGGTGGTGAGAACACAACCGGGAAAGAACGAAGGCAATCTCGCGCACCTGTGAAGTGTCAAATTGTGACTCATGTCACAAAATATCTTTTGGAGCGCTTCTTTGGCCTGATCTGTATCAGTTGTGTCATACTCAGTGTAACCTCTACTTCAGCAGCATCTGGTAAGCAAAGAAACTGATGTTTGTGGGAGAAATGTTGCACCGTTGGTCTATGCGACAGATCACGGAAGCGATGTGCGTCTAACTTTTGCTCTTCTGTTTGTGTAGTGGGAAAGCCTCCTTGATTAAACGCACACATGTCGTTTGATGGATAACGGCGGTATTTACCCACCGTTAGTCTCAAGGTAGTTGACATGCCGCCGCTGTGCTGTTGCTCAAGGCAAAGTTTGTTCCTAATGTGTACTAATTAAACATGGCTGGTTGCAGCAGACGACACAGGTCGCTTCCCAAACATAACGATAGAGACTTGTGACTTGTCTGCTTTTCTGTGTCGCCGTGTTTAGATTAGGGCGACAGCTCAGACTAAGACATTAATTAGGGCTTACCTGATCACTTCATAAAAACCATGTATTTAGATATTCATTCAGTGACGCAGTACGAAGCTTACGTAGCCATTAGACAGTAGATCTAGAGTTAACACAAAGTAACAGACTGTACTTGAGGATCCAATCTGGGTCTGTGACAAGTACTGAAGAGTGACCACAAATGATTTATGGTTGTATATCACGAACACACCCTGCCTTGCCCGTGGTCATACTATACTCAGTTCTGGTTGTGACTGAAACCTTTTGCTAAAACAAATTGTCTTGCAAAGCAAAATGTTCCCATTGATTGTAAAGGTACTGGCGCCAGTATTACAGTTGGCCATCAAGTCAACACACTCTGTGTCGTGTATATAACGTTAGTCTATTAAACAGAAATTATATGTGTGTGTGTATATATATATATATCATAAAAAGGCCATATTTTTTGTTTTGATTTTAATTGAAAATTAAATGTAAAAACTTTATGCCATAAATAAGCTATCATTAAAATTGTTTGTAATTTGTAAAAGAGAATCAGCTTCAATTTTTCAAGATGGCATATCTGTGCTTAGACTAAATTCTATATGGACTGATGGTAAAGATGTCAAATAATAGATTAGACAAAAAAATGATCATGGCATAAGCCGTATACCTGTGTGTGTGTGTGTGTGTGTGTGTGTGTGTGTGTGTGTGTGTATATATATATATATATGCTGTACATGCTGGTAGGGTCTACAGAAACACATGGCCTGTCCAGGGTTGAACCCACAACTTCTGTGTTATGAGCATGGCACTCAAACAACTGAGCTAATGGCCACTTAATATACAAAATTATATTAGTATTATTAGTATACTGTTGAATTAGATTTTGTAATATGATTATAAATATGTGTATTACTATAAGAGTGCCACTATATATGCAGATTACCAGTCATTCAGCATGTGACTTAAACTTTTCACTTAAGCTTAAGTATTATTATGATTATTAAACTGAAGAAGAACAGGCAAGATTATCGGCATCACAGTTGCAGGATCTGTCTTACTGTTCTGCCATAATTTTAGTAGGGAGCGTTTTGCTTTCCATGTAAATTGGGGCATAGATGTTTGTGGTACGTCTGTCAGCCCAAGATTGTGTAGGAAGCAGGATCTAGGAAACACTGGGCTCAAGTGGAGAGGGACAGGTTTCGCCCATCCTCACTTTGTTTGGCATTTACTGCTGAATACTGGGCTTCATATTAAATATGAAAACATTCTTTGATGAGATGGTAGAAAAACTGTTTATCCTCACTTTGTTTGGCATTTACTAGGCTTCATATTAAATAAGATGAAAACATTCTTTGATGAGGTGGTAGAAAAACTGTTTATCCTCACTTTGTTTGGCATTTACTAGGCTTCATATTAAATAAGATGAAAACATTCTTTGATGAGATGGTAGAAAAACTGTTTATTCTCATTTTGTTTGGCATTTACTAGGCTTCATATTAAATGAGATGAAAACATTCTTTGATGAGATGGTAGGAAAACTTTATCCTCACTTTGTTTGGCATTTACTAGGCTTCATATTAAATGAGATGAAAACATTCTTTGATGAGATGGTAGAAAAACTGTTTATTCTCATTTTGGCATCTACTAGGATTCATAGTGAATAAGATGAAAACATTCTTTGATGAGGTGGTAGGAAAACTTTATCCTCACTTTGTTTGGCATTTACTAGGCTTCATATTAAATGAGATGAAAACATTCTTTGATGAGATGGTAGAAAAACTGTTTATTCTCATTTTGGCATCTACTAGGATTCATAGTGAATAAGATGAAAACATTCTTTGATGAGATGGTAGAAAAACTGTACAATGACACATGTACCATTTGCATGTACTGATGTAGATCACAAAATCAGTAAAGTTCTACAAAGTACAGTCTATCACTGATGCAGTGGTTATAGGGTTAGAGTGTTACTACTTAGTACTTGGCAGTGTGATGAACCACAGTTATGTGATGACACTGAAACAGAGATGATTCAGTACGCTGCAGTCATTTAAAAAAAAATTATTGTCATAAGATGGTATATTCATAAGGAGAATGATTCACTTATTGATTGACTATGATTTAAGAAAAGAAAAACTGACCCAGTGATCCAAAACAAGTGTGACTGCCCGCGCCCAAGCAAACAGGAACCAGAAGAATAAGAAAACCAATATAAGCGCGTATCCAACAAAACAAAACAAAACAAGCGCAAATTTTCGGCCAACTAGCCTTTGTCAAGCGCGAATGCATGGTCACAAACAGATCACAGACACCAAACAATGGATAATAAAAACGGGACTAAAAACTTCCCTCCCGCCTCGTCCAGTGGGTAAGAAATGGAATGCCCATGTCCTCATGAGCAGTAGTAAAAAGTGGGGAGAGGGGAGCAACTATGATGTCAAAAGGGAAGTGAGATGAGTTCTGCAATTTTGAGAAGTGGCCATGCTATATCAGTATCGCCCTGTTCTGAAGAAGGCACAGGGCAAGAGGTAAGGGAATAGATTGTGCCCAGTGCCATGAATCTGGTAGGCCTGGGAATAGGAAGAAACATGAAACGGCATGTCTGAATTCTGTTGCGCAATGGATTACTTATGGTTTGTCATTAAGACCATATGGTTTGCGTGTTCCAAGTTTATTTATGAGGTGGGATTCTCTGTCTTTTCTGTCTATGGTGCTGTTATTGTATAGAAGCCACAGACCTTTCACTCGGATGTCATTGATTGAGTGGTCTGATTGGTTGAAGTGATTGGGGATAGTTTTATCCCTTTGGTGGCGGATATCAGCATTTAGAGCAGCTGATCAAGTAGACAATGCCCAGTTTCACCAATATACAGTTGGGAACATTTAGAGCAGCTGATCAAGTAGACAATGTTATAAGTTTGACAGTTGAAATGTTTTGTAATTCTCATATGAGATTTGGGGCCTTTGACTGTGGTGGCCGCGCACAAGAAAGGATATGTCTTGCATTTAGGTTTGTTGCATGGAGAGGTTCCTGGAGGTTGGCCGACTGGTTTGCTGAGATTTGAATGCACCAGCAAGTCGTGGAGATTTGTGTCTCTCTTGTAGACGATCAAAGGGCGCTGGTCAAAGGTTTCACCTGTAGTGGGACTGGATCGCAGAATGTTCCAGTTGGACAAGATGATCCTTTTTACGAGGTACATGGACGGGTGGTAAACTAGACTGAGGACTGGCCGATCCTCTGTGGCAGCTTTGTGCTTCGAATGGAGGGCATTTGGCTGAGAGACAGAGTTGACTTTTTTCCGGGCTTCATTGATGACCTCGAGTGGGTAATGTCTGCGCTGGAAAAATCTAGTCATTTCATCTGCTTTGTCCTGGAAATCGTCCTCGTCTGAGCAGAGGCGGCGTAGTCTCAAGAACTGCGAGTAGGGAATGCTGTTTCTAGTGTTGGAAGTGTGAGATGATTGATAGTCCAATTAGGAATGTGAGTCTGTAGGTTTGTAGTGGACAGTAGTGACTAGTTGTTCAGATTGAAGGGAAACTTCGATATCAAAAAAGCTTATGGATGTGTTTGAAATTTCATATGTGAACTTGATGGATGGGTGAAACGTTTGGACGTAATGGATGAATTGCAAAAGTTGGTCATGATTGAGGGATGTCATGCCAATGCAATCATCTATGTATCTTTTGTAAATTTCAGGTTTGGGTTTCTTGTATTGTTGTAGGATTTGCTCCTCCAAATATCCCATGAACAAACAGGCATAGCTGGGGCCCATCTTTGTACTCATGGCGACTCCGCTAACTTGCAAGAACGTCTCATCACCCAGTGAGTTGAATGACAAAATAGGTGGAATGATCAAAATGAATAATATTACAATAACAGTAAAGACAGTATTGCAAGTATCAAGTCTTCTTCATATCATCAATCATAATAATAGTTTAGACAAGACTGATAAATACTATATATCAATATTGTGGTGGTAGATGATAAGTAAACTTTAGCTTATTATTTACAATTACATCTTAGATATATACTATATATAATTTAATGTCTGTTAGCAGCAGGGGATAATCATTAATTCGTTAGTTTAATTATACAGGATGGCGTATTGCTAATCATGATGAATAGAAATATAAATGTTTCAGGAAGGAATGATGTAGTTTATTAATGACTGATTTTAACCTGTGTCATCCAGCAAGGAGTAATAAAACTGCCACGCTGTCTGAATGTCACTTTTATTAGTTTTAAGTTCACAGTTTTGTAAATGCCTTAGGTAAAAAAACAGTGATATTGGTAATATAGCTTTACCATTTGTACTCTTCTTAGTGCAGCCATTTTTGATTTTTGATTGTGCTTGGTCATTTTTTGGTTATTGTTGTTTGTTTTGTTCATATTTTGCTTCAAATGTTTAATTCAGAATACTGAAACACAGACATATGAATTGAAGCATGTACAAGAGCACATGTTCACAGACACACATAGATATTCTGATATTAAGGACATACTTTTGGACTCTGTTTTTGTTTGTTTGTCATGAAAGAATTGTGTGTTCCCTGGGGAAAACATGGTGCCATAGTTATGATAATACGTTGCTACCCATTTTTGGTCTGTTATTTTACATATGTGTTACTTTACCTGTGAAAGTAATGATTTGTAAAGAATTTTTACCAAGGCCAACTGATTTTTTGCTGTGGGGCCTTCCGTGTGCTCTCACTAAGTCACTAAGTCAGGTGTAAGCAACACACAGTCCTCAGTTTTTCGATTCAATCTAAAGACTGGCACCCAGACCACCACTCAAGGACTAGTAGGGAGCGAGGGGGGTTGGGGGTAAGGCAGAAAATTCATGTCCAACCAGGGAATTGACTGAAACCTATCTCTTGTCAGGCAGGTGATTTTAACTTATATTTAAGTTTAACTATCTGCTCAGCCATTCTACCCCAACACACACATACAGTTCTAGGCCATCTTCTCTCTGGCCCTTGGGGCCCAGCTATAGATCTTTTTTTTTGTTTTGTTTTTGCCAGTGTTCGAAAATTGTGTGTGTGTGTGTGTGTGTGTGTGTGTGTGTGTGTGTGTGTGTGTGTGTGTTTGTGTGTGTGTATGTATATGTCATATATTATAATTTATATACCTGTGTGTGTTCTGCAGTGTGTGTGTGTGTGTGGGTGGGTGCATGTGGGTGTGACTGAATGTGTTTGTGTATATATATGTGCATGTATATATAGTGTGTGTGTTCTGCAGTATTTGTGTGTGTGTGTGTGTGTGTGTGTGTGTGTGTGTGTGTGTGTGTGTGTGTGTGTGTGTGTGTGTGTGTGTGTGTGTGTGTGTGTGTTGTATATATATAATATATTATGTGTGTGTGTGTGTGTGTGTTGTATTATGTATATAATATGTGTTGTGTGTGTGTGTGTGTGTGTGTGTGTGTGTGTGTGTGTGTGTGTGTGTGTGTGTGCATGTAGGTGTGACTGAACGTGTTTGTACTTTGTATATGTGCATATATATATATGTGTATGTGTTTTACAGTGTGTGTGTGTGTGGTGTGTGTGAAAACTGAAAACTATATTAGTTATTACAATACATATTTACACATATTCATTCAACAAAGACATGTCTGAGAGGTAGCTTATCAGTTAACATCCATGGTTATGATGGTATTCAGCCACAAGCATTGTGTACAACTTGATATGGCATGGATTTGGGGTAGTTGCCACAGGAGTGGGAGAGCAATGTTTACAGGTGGCTACAGACTGGGGGGACGGTGTTGGGAGAGGGGAAGGGAGGGGTGATGAAACTAAAAGGTAGAATGCAAAGTCTGCAGTAGATGGCCTTGAACAACGCACACATGTAATACAATAAACTACCATCCTGCACATACACTCCCATGCAGACATGCTAACACTTAACCCTTTGACTCTTGCACCATATCCACCACGATCTGGAATTGTCAACCATGCTAGCAAAGCAAAAACTTAACCCTTTGACTTCCTCATACCATCTACCAGCTTCCTGCAGGAAGTTGGTGGATAGGGTGACAGTCAAAGAGTGAAGTTTTTGCAGTTGGTGAACAGGCTGCGGGAGTCAAAGGGTTAACTCACACATAAGCACATTAGGATATAGCTCTTTATCTCTCTCAGCCTATCTGATGTAACTCGCAAGATGCTGATGGATAGGCTGTGGGAGTTGAAAGGTTAAAAACAAATAGATGGAGAATATTAGACTTGTTCTGCATTTTGTTATTAATAGTAGTGTTAGGTAATTATAAAATAATAGTATTTTATGATTAATTTATAAAATCAGTGCATTTGAAAGCACATCACTTGCGTAATAACATTGTAATCCTAACTTAATACGCTACGAAAGTTATTTATTTATTTATTTTTTTATTAAACTGTTTGATAGAAGATGATACAGGCACCTTGTGCTCCATCTGGAGTGAAGAGGATTAAGTAAATACAAGTATCACAGAAGGAAAAGGAAGGAGTGTAAGTTTGAGCTGATATTTATTTATAATAAAATTTCAGTGAGAATAAGCATTGCTTTTGCTTCTAGTTTAATTCTTGTGTGTGAGTGATCTTATTTGTGTTCTTTTATTTTCAGCTATTTTTGCTGGCCAGTAGTGCTGTCTTAACCCCCCCCCCCCCCACACACACACACGAAAGAACTAGTGGGTTTTTTGTTGTTGTATTGTTTGTGATGATTTCAATAAATCTAAAGTTTTGATGATGAGAATACTGCTGCAGCTACTGCTGTTTTTAGTACAATCTAGATCCTAACCTGCCATGGTATCTGTTTATGGCTTACCCAGGACTGCCTGATAATCTACCACATCAAAGTTGGTGTCCAGGTAATCATGTTACGGGTCCATAATTTGAAAAAAAAAGAAGTATATATTGCTGCTCACATCATATTTGTCATGGACCGGTGCTGGTGCTTTGTTTTGTTGAGTTCATTGATGTATCTTTTTAAGCAGAAATTTCTCTTATTATGATAACGCTATTTATTTGGAACATCCTCTGAAGATGTGCCGTCTTCATTTCACTGTCAAAAGTGAACTTTTACAAAAGTCTTATTGCACTTGTTTAAATTTGTATTTGGAAGGAGTTTTGCTCATTTCTTGGTGAAAGCAATTCTTGGTCATTTTATAGTTTTTGGGCACAATAAGTTATTTTTTTCTCTATCACAATCAGTGAGTCATATCACATCCATTTAAAAAATTTGGTCAGTTCAGTTAACACTTTTTTTGGACACACCACGTTATGCATGAAGCACTATTGTGTATTTGTTGCCATTTTGCTTTATTTCTGATCATAATGTATTATTTCAGGTAATAGCTATTATAGTATAGAATACAGGTAATAGCTATTATAGTATAGAATACAGGTAATAGCTATTATAGTATAGAATACAGGTAATAGCTATTATAGTATAGAATACAGGTAATAGCTATTATAGTATAGAATACAGTAATAGCTATTATAGTATAGAATACAGGTAATAGCTATTATAGTACAGAATACAGGTAATAGCTATATAGTACAGAATACAGGTAATAGTATTATATACAGAATAGCTACGAGTATTAACTCGGTAAAGTTTGTCATCGTTGGTGTAGTTATGATATTAATTCAATATTGAAAATTTAAAATGTGGTATGATGGGTGTGATACTGATACAGTGATAGTTAAGTGGTTAAGATATTGTATTTTCATATGAAAGATTTGTGTTCAGCCCAGCTTGAAGAGTACCTAGTGGGTAACAGGTAATTTTTCCAGTCTCCTAGTCCCAGATCAGCATATGTATATGCAGACATGCTATTGACTGAACCCCTTTCATGTGTTTTACACAAGCAAAACAATCAGTTAAATGCATGTTGAAGAGCCAGGAACTAGAGGAAGTATAGTCATGCATCATCATTGCTTTGTGAAAATTGTCCCAGATGGGACAGGGTGGAAAAAATAGAAAGATCATGGAAGCCATATATCACAGGTCAGTGGTTGCTGTTTATGAAAACATGACGAAAAGATTCAGCATACTTACACACTTAAGACAGAAAATTGCAAATGTGCAAATAAGAATTAGTTCTTGATTCTACATTATGAAATTTTATTAGATATTGCACTGTATAAATCTTCATTATTATTATGATTATGATGACAGTGGATGATGATAATGGTATTATGAATAAAGGAGACTCGTCAGAATCTGCTTCAGTTTTCCGTAGGTGGATCAATTTCTCATTCTGACATCTTCATACTTTGGTCAAGGATCATTTGCTGAACAGGCTTGAGTATACCATTGCTCTGTGTGTGTGTGTGTGTGTGTGTGTGTGTGTGTGTGTGTGTGTGTGTGTGTGTGTGTGTGTGTGTGTGTGTGTGTGTGTGTGTGTGTGTGGCGTGAAAAGACAGAGGGAGGGTGATGGCTTGAGTTGGGGGTCATATGCCCTACTCCCCTACTGTCTTCCCCCTGGAGGTTTGAGCTGGGTGAATGCTTTGGTGAATGATGAGAGTGTGCATCTTTGTTTGATTCTTGAATGAAGATTTGGCGCCTAAAAAGTATAATTGCTTTTATTAATATTATACCAAACGGCTTGCACTGCAGGCATGTTTTTATATATCTATGTTTCTATATATATCTATTCGTCGCTAGTGTCAGGTTCTCGCACATGCAAGCAGCTCTTTCAAAATATGTCACACCTTCTTGGTAAAAATAAGTCCGTTTCACTACCTTCTGTCTCAGATATAAAGCTCCTTCCGAATATGTTTGCCGAATTTTTCAGCAACAAGATTGCAACCATTCGAAACAACTTCCCGTCAACATTACAGTCTCATAACATCAGCCCGCCCTTCTCTAGCACCCCTTTGTCTGCTTTTGTTCCCGTTAGTGAAGATCTAGTGAGAAAAACGATCATGCAGACAACTCCAAAGACTTGTGAACTAGATCCAATGCCCACCAAATTTCTAATTCAGCATTTAGACCTTCTTCTGCCTAGCATTACTCATATCATGAACGAATCACTCATTTCCGGCGTCTTTCCAACTGAATTTAAAACAGCCGTGTTAAAACCCCTTCTGAAAAAATCAAATCTGGACCCCAACGAGTTGAAAAATTACAGACCCATCTCCAACCTTCCATACCTTTCTAAACTTCTTGAACGACTTGTGCTTCGCCAGCTTTTCTCCCATTTGACCTCTCATTCACTTCTCAGCGATCACCAGTCTGCTTACAGGCCTGGCCATTCTACAGAAACTGTTCTTTTACGCATTGTAAATGATCTTTTGAATGCTATTGACCAAGACAAAATATCTGTTCTTCTACTTTTGGACCTTTCTGCTGCCTTTGACACAATAGATCATGACATCCTTCTCTCACGCCTGAATACAACATTTGGAATTACAAATATCGTGCTCAACTGGTTTCGATCATATCTCTCTGACAGAAAGCAAATTGTTCTAGTAGACGGAAATAGATCCTCTGAATCTACTCTCACTTTCGGCGTTCCTCAGGGCTCTGTTCTGGGCCCTGTTCTTTTCATACTTTACACCACTCCACTCACTCATCTCATTGATACTCATTCCATTCGTCATGAAATGTATGCTGATGATACTCAACTGGAACATTCTGATACGCTTTCAAACTACGATAATCTCATTCAATCTCTCCAAGATAGTGTCACAGAAGTTAAAAATTGGATGACCGAAAACAAACTGAAACTAAATGATGACAAGACTGAAGCTCTTAGACTCCTTCCTCCATCAGTTGATGCCACTTCCCTACCTCCTACTTTTGACCTAGGAAATACGCCCGTCTCATTTTCAGACAATGTACGTGACCTTGGCTTTTTCCTTGATAAAGAGATGTCCATGAAACATCATATCAGTAAAACCTGTCAAGTAGCCTACCATGAACTCAGACGCATCAGCTCTATACGTCGCTACCTCACAGTTGATGCAACAAAAACACTTGTCAGTTCTTGTGTACTATCTAGACTAGACTACTGCAATTCTCTTCTTGTCGGTTCTCCACATACCCTGATCAGACCACTACAACAAGTACAGAACTCAGCAGCCAAAATAGTGTGCAAAGCAAAAAGATCGGCACATTGTACACCCCTTCTACGAGAGTTACACTGGTTACCTATTGAACAAAGAATCAAATACAAAGCTTCTTGTCTCTGCTACCAAGTCATAATTGGCACTGCGCCTAAATACCTTTCTGACATCTTTACGATCTATGTACCACCCAGATCTCTTCGCTCTGCTACCGATGATAGAACATTCCGCGTTCCAAAATATAAACGAGAGAGGCATGGTGGTCGAGCTTTTTCATCATCTGCTGTGCAGATGTGGAACTCCTTGCCTCACAATCTCCGTCACAGCCCTTCATTTCCCTCCTTTAAAACTAGTCTGAAGACTTTTCTCTTCCAGCAACATTTCTTGTAGACCCTCTTTCTGCCGCTCTGTATTCTTGATGTGCGTGTTTTTGGGTGTGAATGCGTGCGCGTGTGTGTTTGTGTGCGTGCGTGCGTGCGTGTGTGTGTGGTTTGTGTGTGTGTGTCTGTGCGTGTTTGTGTGTGTGTTGGTGTGTGTCTGTGAGTTCGTGTGCTTGTTTTACTTTTTATTGTTGTTGTAAAGCGCTTTGTGCAAGTGGAAAGCGCTCATAAATAACCATTTATTATTATTATTATTATATATATTCAGTGACCACTGGTCAAAGATAGTCAGGGGAAACAGCCAGATAGGTATGTACCTGGCCATCCACTCTGCAGAAGGTGTCAGAGGAGAATGAAAATTTATCCTTTTGGGAAAATTGAAGCAGTATGGTCAGTATACTTTGTTCAACAGGCAAAAAAAAAAGTTCACTTAGTGAAAGTGAAACATTGTGAGTCATTTATTATGCTGCATTTCTGTTTCAGTGTGTGAATCTAACAGTGTAATATTACAATTTAGAATACAAATGATGTGGATTCTTAGATTTAAAAGCTTTTCTCTGTTTGCTTAGTAGAGCTTGTTGTAGACTTGTGCAGTTTATTAACATATTAACAGAATCACAGAATAACAAGTTGTTCAGGTCTAAGGAAAGATAATCATGTGCATACTGTGCTAGAAACTACAAGTTGATGATACATTACATGCATGCATACACCAGTATTACACTTGACATGGTCGTTAAGTTTATTTTCCATTGATTTTTTCCACTTTCAGCCTCAAAGGAAACAATGTGGGAATATACAAAAAAGCCCCAACGCTGAGCGGAGAGTCAGTCCCTCACTTCCTGTGTGTGTGCTCCTTCGCTGTCTGGTATTGTGAAAGTGTACAAGTGCATCGCTGTGCATACACCTCTTAAGTGTTTACTACAGTCAGACAAGGCATGGTCGCATGAATGTTTTCTCAAATGTGATCACTTAGAAGTGTAACCAGTGAGTAGAAATAATAAGGTCGCATTGAAGCTGTATTTATAATGAAGAATACATTGTTCTTACATTTAGTATACTTCATAACATATTCGACAACTAACAGTCCATGTATCTCTAAACATACTTCATAAAATGACGGAAGTAGTCTTCAACAAGAACAAGGAGTAAAGCCTCACTTGCACATGGAAATGCAGTGGTTGGATCAGTTCCCTTTGGTGTCCTTCGCCACTTCTGGATGCATGTTTGTAGAACTTGAATGAAGACAGAAAAAAAACAAAAAAACGTGAAAAAGAGACGTCTAATGAAATCAAGAGATATGAAGAAGCTTAATCATGGATTACTCTGATACATTTGACTGATATTTGTGATAATTTTTTAACACATATATTTTATTATGCATTTTAATTAACAAAAATTGAAAATGGAGCCCAAGCCATTTGGTGTCAATCTGAAACGGACTGGGGCTGATCCTGCCCATGATAAAGGGTTTGCATCAGGGTCTTCAGCAACGTCCGCCTCCCGTGCACGGAAAACATCGTATACTCCACTCAAACCGGCCAATGTACAAGACTTGAAGGCCATGTTTGATGATAAGAAAGGGAGTGGGACAGGGACAGCGTCATCGTCTGGGGCCTCTAGTCCCAGAGCCATGAGTCCTCGATCTGGGACAACAAGTCCACGCTCTGGGTCCTCGAGTCCTGGCCATTCTGGACTTGCCTCTAAGAAATCTGAATCAGGCTCATCAGCAACCTCCAGAGTTACATCATCAACTTCTGTTTCTGCTGTTGGTAAAACTCTGTTGGATAGTAAATCAACATCCAAATTTCTATCAGGTTTGGGAACAAACTCATCCAGTGTATCTAGTAGTACTAGTGTATCTAAAGTGTCTTCCAGGGACAATGCATTTCCTAGCAGAATTAACATTACAACAACAACATCATCCAAGAGCACCGCATCAGGTCGCTCTTGGAGTCCACAAGGCCGAGAGTTGACAAAAACAGACTCCAAACCTGTTGGCCAGGGATTTAAGAATACCGGTTGGAAAAGTGTTGACAAAAAAGACGGAAGTAAAGTGGAAATTCCCGTGCAACATGTTATTACCAAAAGAACTGTCAGTAACAATAAACTCAATTCTGAGTCTTCGTCTTCATCGTCAGCATTCACAAGTAAGATTTCTGGAAAAGGGTCAACGGCAACAACAGCAAAATTATTCCAAGGAGTTTCCAGTTCCCGTAGTGAACCAGAAAAGAAAGAGGGTTTATTCACAGCATCATTAAGTTCAAGTAAGTCCTCCACAGACCACAATAATACAAGTAAAACTGGAAGTAGGGCAGCAACACGTGAAATCCCTGTGCAAAGGATCTCTTCCACTTCAAAAACAACCGACAATTTTGGTGTGAAAACTAAAGTGCAAAGTAAGCTACTTACTAGGGGAGAGAATTTACGATCACCGGGTGAAGTGAAATCGAATTCTTTAGGAAAGCCAGAGAATCCTGATGTTTCTGACCCTCGAAAGTTGACTCAAAGAAAAATGAGCAGTGAGCGATTTGAGCGTCTCAAATTTGACTTTGAACGTGGGGTTCCTACAGAGAGTCAAGAAAGGAGGGTATCAGAAACGACAGATCACATAGAGTTACAATTAAAAGCTCGAGATTTGCTTCTCGCCAAAGCAGAACCAGAAGAAGATAAAGAGAAACCTCCGAAGGAAGAATCAATTTTTGCTAAAGGGATGAAAGTGTCTGACTTTGTGAAGCATATTAACACAGTTCATCCTTCGTCCAGCCAGGAAGACGCCTCTTCGAAAAAGTTTAAAGTTGGTGGTCCCAAAGTTCATCAGAGATCACTTTCAGACCCTGGTGGGGAGAATGAGTACATTGAAATGCCAGAAGAGGGTGCTGATGGTGGAATTTACGAGTTTGTTGGAGAGGGCGCAGGTAATTACACAGTGCATGTGTGTGTACAAAAAAAGTGCATGCTGACCGTTGTAAAATAATCATGCTTCTCTTTCTATGTAATCATACTCTTTTCCAGTGTCATAAAGCAGCCTTGGCTATATAATATAGTGTGTGTGTCTATATGTATCTGATGTGCAGAAGAACAAACTGCTGTTAGTGATAAGAAGTAGTCAGCCTGTTTGTTTAAGTTATATTCAATCATTAAGTCATGAACTTGCATGAAACATGCATGTGTGCTGCAGCAAGCAGTCATTGAAAGCTTTTTGGAATATCTTTTTAAAAACATTTTCATGCATGCATACATGTACATATATACTGCTCTTGGTAGACTTAATCATGTGATAATGTCTCAGATGACTGCGTTTTAAAAGATGAATAATTCATTCTTGTATGTTGCATATATTGTCTTACGTTATGGTACAGATATTGTTTACACACCATACCCTATAAAGAAAAAAGTAAAGGTTATTTTGTAACAGGGGGGATGAGGTGTAGAGACCTCAAATTTTTGGGGGGCAGCTTTATGCTTTATCTTTTTTACCCTGAAAAGGGTCAGGAACCCATTCTCAGCTGAGTGGGCTGTAGGCCACGTGGATTATGAAGCTTTGCTTGAACCAGACTTAAACTAGTTCAAATCCAAAACAAGTATGACTGCCCGCGTTCAAGCAAACAGGAACCAGAAAACACGAAAAAAGAATAAGAACGTGTATTTAATACAACAAGACAAGAAATTTTCGGCCAATTGGCCTTTGTCAAGTGTAAGATCACAAACAAACAAACACCAGATACAAAAATTAGGAGAAAAGGACTGAAACTTCCCTGCTGCTCTGTCCCGTGTGAGAAAAGGAATTTTTCTCCTAATTTTTGTATCTGGTGTTTGTGATCTTATGCTTGACAAAGGCCTGTCTTGTCTTGTATTAATTATGCGTTCTTTTTTTCCCGGTTCTTCTTAAATCAGTTCAGTCAGATTGGAAAATGAGTGTTGTATGTTTACATCAACCAGACTTAAACATTCAGTCAGATTGGAAGATGAGTGTGTATGTTTACATCAACCAGACTTAAACCAGTTCAGTCAGATTGGAAGATGAGTGTTCTGTGAGTGAGTATAATCATTCAGACCTCCATATCTGTTTTATTCATTATAAAAGTACGTATATGGTCATGGCTACAAAATGGTGTCTAAAAAGTGTGACACTAAGCAACAAAATGAAACACCTGTCAATGGAAGAATATTGTGCAAACCAAACAGTAGGACAAAAACCATGACAAATAATCCAACTTGCAAGTCAATCGGACATTTATCACTCCTGTAAACACAGATAATATGATGTTCCGTTGTACATAACATCACACGATGTCACAAACCTTGTAAAGGAAAGAACCTGAGAAGGAACATATATTCTGTTTAAAATAATGTGAACACATTAACAGCAGATCCAGCTGGTACAGCTGAAGGCAGGACAGGAAAATCAAACACACTAAATACAAGAAAATGAAAGGAGAAGATTTTGTACATAACTTCACAACAATGTGTGTAAATTTTAGAGCTGTACCACGGAAGATAAAACAGATTTCTGCTGTTTTGAAGACAAGCAGTGTAAAGAGAGCTGACAAAATAATTATGAGAAGCGCTCAGGTAATGCGTAATTGTGAATGTTTTCATATTAAACCTTATAGCTTACTATATGTACATTACTGGAATGTCCACTAACATCCAACATTTAAAAGATCTCAAAAGCTGAAAATTCTTACTGTTGTGCAAAATGGCTTATGGGTAACTCAAAAGACATGTTGCAAACAAAAACAGGCCATGAAACTGAAAATATTACAAGAGCACATACCAGAACAGCACCCAAATAGTTGTCTGTACATAACTTCACAACAGTCACAACAAAACATTGTACTGCAGCATCCTCTAAATCGCAAACCTTGGCATCAAACTACCTTTCACTTGAAGTAAGAAGAACCAAAATGCCACACATGACAGTTTCTTTTTAAGTGAATTGTGGCTTGCTGAATTCAGTAAAAAACTCTTTAGTACATAACTTCACAACATTCTTGGAGAGAATCTCCCTTTTCTTCAGGAAAACAGTTCTTGTATTGATTTATTTCTACAAAAACAGGGGTACAAGAGCTCAGGGGTGGGATTAATACTGTGGGGTGGGTGGGTGGGGGGGACTGGCTACTCTATAAAATGTTCATAACATAACATACCAGTTCATAACTTCACAACAGTCACAACTTCATATTGTAGGCCTATATACTAAACGTTCCTCTAAAAAGCAAAAGATGGCATCAAACCATCTGTCATTTGAAATAATAAGAACCAAACATCATGTATGATAATCGCTTTCTTTTTAAAGTGAATTGTGATTTCCAAAATTCAGTAAAGATCTCTTCAGTACATAATTTCACAACATTCTGAGAGAGAATGTACCTTTTCTTCAGAAAAAACAGCAAATATATTGATGAATTTTTGTATAAAAACAGATAAAGAAGAAGCTACAGGGATTGTATCCGCATGTGCTGAATACATGTGGGATTAATAAAAAGTTATTCCAGGAAAAAGCATCGTTTACTGTAAAATGTTCATAACTTCACATACAGAAAACATCTTTTGCAACACCTCAGACATAAAAAGCATAAGCCACTGTGTGTAATATAACTGTACCAACAGGCTATTAACAAACTATACAGTCAATAGCAGGTTTGTATTTGTAATAAAAGCATCCACTAAAATTTCTTTCTTTGTTCATAACATCACAACAGATGATTATACGGCATTTTTGTGTGAGATTATGTACATCATGCAAGTTGCTGGCAAATTTTAAGGCATAAACTATTTCAATTAAGATTATCAAAAATAACAGCACTGACCTGCAGAAGGCATTTTAACAGACTTAACATCAGTATTATAAATTTAACATCAGTATCATATGTTCATAACTTCACAAAATCCAGACCATGCAGATGCTGATGTGATGTTATGTACATCATGAGAAGTACACAGCATTGTCCAAAATCCATAAAAAAGCCTAAAATGATAATTGAAATAATCCAAGAGCAACAGCATGTCAACAAACTCTTTTTTCAACATTATCCTTAAATCAGATTGTTTTTGTAAACAGTGGTTTAGTTTGGTACGATTTTTGTTGCTGTGAAGTTATGCACTGACCTATGAACAATAAGGCCAACACATGCATGATGCAGGGACCAAGTATCACTAATCAGTGCTTTTTATTAACTTCATGTATGTAAAAAGGATGAATGTACATTTTCTGCCTGTAGTAAACAATAAATGAAGAAGTCGCAGGTGTACATCACCATCAAGACAATCAGACTGATTGGTCCCTACAAACACAAGGCAAAACCAGCACTAAACTGAAGAACTAAATCAGCAAGTTCACAGAGTAAGGCTAAAGGGATGTTAATTATCGGTAAATAAATAACAACTGTAATAGGACAGCAACAGACATACCAATAAATTAACAGAAAAAACAAGCGATCGTGGTCAGATTCTGTTGTACATAACATGGGAAAATGATTCACAACAAAAACTTGATCAGCTGTTTTTCCTTCCTGCCATTCCACAGAGCGATTTTCGCTTCACATGGTGAAAGACACAAAGCGGTATCAATGAAATGACCAAGTCAATGCGGTCAGCATGTGAAAGCTGAAGAGTCAGTCTGCATGAAAAAAATAGTACATAACGCAACGTTCACAACAGAAAGCAGAAGCTGAATTTCATGGCAGACTGCGCATATTGTAAACATCACATCGCTCTTTTGAATGAGAGAAACGAAAATACATTAATTTTTGAGAGAATCACTTCAATCAGTAAATCGACGATTCTTACGCACAAGACAAATTTCACAATGAACAGTTATGTACTTAAAGCAGATTTTGCCCAGCAATTTTCTTCTTCCTGCGCCCAATATTTGCTGATGTAGAAGTATGAGGGCTTTTTGCATTCAATTTGATGTTGATCAAGTCCCAGACATTAAAGTTCCTTGTACTTGTTGTGGTGTATCGCTCAGTCGATTGCGCACACTCTTTGAAGTGTCACAGAAATGATCTCCGACGATAGTGTAAACAAACAACAAAATACTGATTTTCGGAACTGTTATCAGTTCTGTGGGGGGAAATGCACCCAGGCACAAAGGTCATTACTTCACTTCCATGTTACATTAAATTTGTGGCCACATTTGAGGTATAGAGTATGTAAATTTAGCTCAGAAGTTGGGTAGTTGCGCGCGCGACCCGTTCGACGTCATTTCGTAGCCGTGACCATATACATATGCATTTTCTCAGTCTATCTTTATCGATAACATAAAACATGGACATTAATCATCCAGGCCTCCATATCTGTTTTATTCGTTATACAAAGTATGTCATGCATAGATCTACATATTCTGTCTATATTTATAACATAAAACATGGACATTCATTGATTTCAGTCAAGGAATATGTGTATGTCACTATGTGTATACACATGTGTGTGTGTGTGTGTGTGTTGTGTGTGTGTGTGTGTGTGTGTGTGTGTGTGTGTGTGTGTGTGTGTGTGTGTGTGTTTGTGTAAAATATGATGGTAACTTAATAATGGAGCAAGTTTTCCTCTTCTGTTTGTGTGTGTGTGGATCTTGGCAATACGAGTTTTTATTCAGTATCGGCCAGCAGGAAGTTAGGAATTAGAATCGCATTATGAATTGTATTTGTATGCGTGTGTGTGTGCGTGCGTGTGTGTGTGTGCGTGCGTGTGTGCGTGCGTGCGTGTGTGTGTGTGTGTGTGGTGTGTGTGTGTGTGTGTGTGTGTGTGTACATGTGTGTGCGTGTGTGTGTGCGTTTTTGTGTGAGCGCGCACTTACATACATGTGTGAGTGTACATTTAATGATAGAAAATTATATGACACTGGCATTGAGAAAATTCTCAGCTGTTTTCTTTTTGTTTTTGTTTTATTTGTGTTTGTTTTTTGTTTTTGGTTGGATCTTTATTCTTTACCAAAATGAGAACTCAGTGTCTGGTGAACAAGAAGTTAATATTTTATGTATAAGGTGTAATACATTTGAATTGAAATGCCTCATTATATTGGTAATGACATGAAATGTAAAAATGTTTCCTCACTTTTTCATACCACACATTATATTTTCTAGTCAGATTTGGCTCAGAGGTCTTGTTTGTAAACGGATTGTAACAAATTTGACTGAGATAGCACTACTTTCAATTTGTAGTTTTGCAAGATATGTTTGAAACATGAAAACTAGAAAATAGACCGAATTTATTTAATGTTAAAATGGCTGGACCATTTTTTATTTAGTTTTACATCAATATCATATAGTATATTACAGTGTTTGTGTTAATTGTGTAAGTCCATGTACATTTCAGTTTGTGTTTGGATGTTTAAAAAAGTATACATGTATTGTATAATTGAGGTTTCATATCTGTGTGTGTGTGTGTGTGTGTGTGTGTGTGTGTGTGTGTGTGTGTGTGTGTGTGTGTGTGTGTGTGTGTGTGTGTGTGTGTGTGTGTTGTGTGTGTGTGTGTGGTGTGTGTGTGTGTGTGTGTATGTATGTGTGTGTGTGTGTGTGTGTGTGTGTGTGTGTGTGTGTGTGTGTGTGTGTGTGTGTGTGTGTGTGTGTGTTTGAGAGTGAAATCCCATTTGTTTCATACAAAGGTTAAGACAAAACAATAGTGGGCATTGAATAGATAGATGTTATTGTGCTCAGTCAGCTGTGTACTACTACAACCATCACATAGTTAAACTTATAACTCCGTGACTGCCATGCATGTAATGATGTATACAACTTATAAGACATTGTATTTTTTCTTTTTATTGTTGTTGCTGTGTGTGGCATGCTTGCTTCTTGGTTTCATTTGACTTTTTAAGGCTTAGGTTTTTTTTAATTTTTGAAGCACTAATTGTTCAAGCACTTTATTTACGTTCCAACTAATTTTATTAGAAATTGAAATTACTGCACTTTTCGTTCAGAAACTGCTCTGAGTCGTAATCAGTTTGTTAATCGAAAACTATAATTATAAACTTGTATAATTATGTAATTTATTTATATGTAGATAGATAGATCGAGAGAGAGAGAGAGAGAGAGAGAGAGAGAGAGAGAGAGAGAGAGAGAGAGATTTTTTGTTTGTTAGCTCCTTATAAGTGAAAAATGGTTCTGTGTATAGCTTTTCAAGTGATGTGTGAGATATAATATCACATTTTGTGTGTATTTATTTTTATAATTTGTTGATCAATATTTTCTTTCCTTCCCTACCTTCTTTGTTTCACTACTGTAGACTAGTGTGGAGTCTGTCTTCCTTGTAAAACCCTTTGTGGCTTCCATGGGTCATTTACTCTTAATTTGTCTTTAAAACTTTCTTCTTTCCTTGTTGGTTTTGTTTGTTTGGTTTTAAATCTTTTGGCCTGTTTGTTTTATTATGATTATGATAATTTCTTTTTATAAATTATTGACCATCATAAGCTTTGAGAGTCCAAAGACATGCTTGTTGCATTTACTGCATGATGCTTGTGCTGAAAGTTAATGCAAAGAATTGGTTTGAATATTTGAAAAAATAGTCGGAATAATAACAAGAAAAACAAAACCAAGCCAAAAACTGTAGTTAGTGTAAGACATGAAATGATTTAACTGTAAATTGACAGATTTGCCGCATTATCATTATGATTTGAATTCACTAGCTTCATTGATGTATTATTTCATGCACTAAATTTACAAGATGCTAACCTATTCATACGTGAAACTATTATAACCATGTGTCATTGATTGCCAGTCAGTTGTCAGTATTGTTAGTAAATGTTACTGTTATTAATCATCAGTTTGGTACCTTTTGCTCTTTTGAAAGTAATGGAAGGAGGAATGACAGCTGTTGTATTATAATTCATATATATAATATATAGCTGGCGTCAGTTTACATTATGAAAAACCAACAGAAATGCACTCTGTTGTATATGTATGCTGCTTTTACACAGTTTGTATACATTTAGAATTATTTAGGACTCAACATTCTTTTACATAGTTTGTGTACATTGAGAATTATTTAGGACTTAATGTTCTTTTACATAGTTTGTGTACATTCAGAATTATTTAGGACTTAATGTTCTTTTACATAGTTTGTGTACATTCAGAATTATTTAGGACTCAACATTCTTTTACATAGTTTGTGTACATTCAGAATTATTTAGGACTCACGTTCTTTTACATAGTTTGTGTACATTCAGAATTATTTAGGACTCAACGTTCTTTTACATAGTTTGTGTACATTCAGAATTATTTAGGACTCAACGTTCTTTTACATAGTTTGTGTACATTCAGAATTATTTAGGACTCAACGTTCTTTTACATAGTTTGTGTACATTCAGAATTATTTAGGACTCAACTTCTCAGTGCACATCCAAATTAATCTCAACATGACAAGTGGATAAAACTCTACATTAAGACATTTATTACTTCTACTTGTCTACAACTGACATTTTTCTTAATAAAAAGTTGCATGTATATTTATAAACTAGTGTGCACCTGCCACACACACACACACACACACACACACACACACACACACACACACACACACACACACACACACACACATACACACACACACACACACACACACACACACACACACACACACACACACACAGGTGGGGGGAGGGGGTGAGAGTGAGAAAGAAACACACACAATCATATGAATGGTATCAGAAAATTTAAATCTGAAAATTGAAAATGAAAGACTTTTTGTTCTTTTGACTTGGATCAATAGAAACAGTGCAGGAGATTTGTAATTTTTCTCTGTGTACCATTCATTTAGCGGCTTTGTTTAGTCCTGATAGTTCAGCATAGTTGGTGTTTATGCACTTTATCAAATGTCCAAACTTGTAAGGACTTGTGTGGATATTTTATTCCCTACTTTTGAACTTCGTGGGCTGTTGATGTCTGTTGCATTGCAGTCCGCTGAAAAGGAAACAGTTTGAAATAAACCAGGAAAACTGAAACACATTATTTAGTAAATCTGCAGGTGTCCAACTATTTTAAAGTAAATCTGCAGTTATCCAACAATTTTAAAGTAAATCTGCAGGTATCCAACAATTTTAAAGTAAATCTGCAGTTATCCAACAATTTTAAAGTAATCTGCAGTTATCCAACTATTTTAAAGTAAATCTGCAGTTATCCAACAATTTTAAAGTAAATCTGCAGGTATCAAAGTATGAATCGCACAGCAGCAGCTCAGAATCATTTACAAAATTACATGTCTCAAAAATCGGCAAGTAGCAGCCAGCATCTTTGGAAAACCCACAGCTGTGAAAGTTAATAAGTATTGATTTGAGGACAGCTCTAACGGCTGTGCAGGGAAATGGTGTGGTAATATTGGGGCCTGCTGGGTGTGTCACATGCCCTCACATCCTGCCTGGTCTGCAGGCTCCTTGAGCAGGAAACGGTATTCATCAATGTCAGAGGTCACTCCTTGAGTCCTTGAGACACCCTGACTCATTGTGTGGGAAGGGATTGCTGTGACTGCTGGCCACTGTCCCTGACAATAACTTGGATATCTGACATGGCTGTCTGTTTCTGTTCAGCATTCATGAGCTAATTACTGTTGGCCAGTCGTCAGCAAACCGTCAATAAGCCTGTCTCAGTGTCTGTAACATGTACGATTATTGCTTGTCTTCTTGAGGGCAGTTAATGAGAAAAGTCTTTCTTGTGAAGGATACCCATCACTGCATTAGGATTAGCTACTGTAATTATGGAGCATGTTCAGAAGCACTACAAGGCAGTACTGCATAGGTTTCATAATAATATGTAACAACAGTATTACTGCATTAGTATATATTATGGTATTTAGGAAGGTATTGTAGAAACAACATAACGAGGATGATAGGCATGATATCAGTGAAATGAATACTTTGGAATTGTGCTTTTGCTTGTGCTGTTTGCTCTGTAAGAATCAGCCTGCCATGATTGCATGTTTGATTGCTTGCTGAATGTTATACGTTTATAGGCTGCATTTTATTACCAGCAGACTTATCTCAAGTGCCAGGAAGCAAAGTAACACAAGGGCCAGGTAATAGAAACTGGTAATTCAAAAATCTAGCTTGAATGTTGTGAATGATTTGATGGTGGGTAGGTGAAATGGTCAAATAAGAATAATAATTAATGTTGATCATAAGACAGAAGTGAAGGTAATGAGAGTTACCATTGATAAATAGCCTATACATTTAAACAGTCATTTGTCCTTTAATGCGAGGGTTACTATTGATGGATATATTTAAACAGTCATTTGTCCTTTAATGCGAGGGTTACTATTGATAGATATATTTAAACAGTCATTTGTCCTTTAATGCAAGGGTTACTATTGATAGATATATTTAAACAGTCATTTGTCCTTT